>JAJPUD010000325.1:0-12015 GCA_023553655.1 Myrmecobius fasciatus
GTATATATACATATATGTGCATATATATTATATGTGTGTGTACATGCAGGTAATTGGACAGAATACTTGGCCTAGACACAGAAAGAATCACCTGTAAATTCAAATCTGACCTCAGACACTTACTAACTGTGTGACTCTGGGCTGTTTGCCTCAGTTTTTCTATAAAATGAGCTGAAGAAGAAAATGGCAAAACACTCCAACATCTTTGCAAAGAAAATCCCAAACAGCATTATGAAGTTTGGAAATGATTGTAATGATGGAACAAAAATGACAATATATGTCTCTCTGTATGTATATATGTATATATGCAGCCACATACGTGGATATCATCCACTTACTCACTCATATACATGTTCCTACCAAAGGAACACATAAATAACTGTGTTTGAGTGTATACATGCATATATATAAAACATATATGTGGGTGCACATATAAACACATGCATGCATATGTTTCACCAATTGGACCCATCTCCAATAAGTTCATCTGAACCATAAATGTCAAGGTCATAAATAAATCCAGACAACCTGTACCTGCCCTGACTTAACCAGGCATTGTCTGCTTGTTTGCCACAGCTGTGTGGACTGACCTTTAGTTTAAGGGAACAGAGTGTCCGCTTTTTGGGAACCTCCTTGGAAGCCAAAAACATTTGAGAACTGTTATTTTTATAATGTAAGTTCCTTGAGTACAGGGAATGAATTATTTCTCTCCTTTTATCCCAAGCACCTCGTACAGTGCCTGGCAAGGAATACGTGCTGAATAAATGATTATGAATTGATTGATGGTGTGTGTGTGGGGCTCTTGCAACAAATGGTTGTGATGTGGTATCTTCACATAGAAGCTGGTCCAGTGAATGGCAAATGGAATAACCCTTGGCACTCCTCCCATTTCTAGGAAGACTCTTTTGCTTTGTTATTTAGAATCAATAATAACTAGCATTCATATGACACATTTAGGTTTACAAATATGTTAACATCTCACTTAATTCTCAAAGCAACCCTGTGAGGAAGGTAAGGTAGGTAATGTGGTGGTTAGAGCACCCGACTTGGAATCAGGATAAACCTGAATTCAAATCCTCCCAGACACTTAAGTGCTGTGTGATTCTCATCATCTGTAAAATGAAAATTAAAATAGCACCTACTTCCTAGAGTTGAGTACTTTGCAAACCTTAAAATGTTCTTTCTTGGTCTCTCTGTGTCTCATCTCTCTGTCTCTGTCTGTCTGTCTGTCTGTCTGTCTGTCTCTCTGCCTCTGTTTCTCTCCCTCCCTCTGTCTCTGTCTGTGTGTGTCTGTCTGTCTGTCTCTCCCCCTCCCTCTCTCTCTTTTTCTTTCTCTCTGTCTCTCTGTGTCTCTGTCTGTCTGTCTGTCTCTCTCTCTACACACACACACACACACACACACACTTTCCCTATTTGATAGATGAAGAAACTCAGGTTGACCAAAAGTAAATGACTTGTCTAGTTTCTGAGAAAGGATTTGAACTCACTGCTTCCTGATAATAACCTAGCTAGCTCTCTATCCACTTAGCTGCTTATGTTCTGATCCTGTGTCAAACATCCTTCAGGAAATCATTTAATAAACGCTAGGAGCTGAAAGAAATCACTAAATACTTGCAATGGTTTTTCATGCCTGGCTTTCTCTTTTTTTAGTTGTTAATGCCGGGCACATAAACCTTCCTGTTCTCCTTTTCAACATTTGCCTCTTTTTCACAGCAAAGACCAAATAACCTCAGAGCTTTCTCATTTGTAAGCTCAAATTTGTTACCGTGTCATAAAACTTCAGGCTGAGTCTTGAAGCAAAAGGACAATAAATAGTTTTATTAAAAAAAAAAAAACAGGTGAAAATGATGTGTCCAATAACCTGTCCCTAACTGAGCCCAAGATATTATCTGATTGGTCACCACGTGCAGGATGGGGTGAACATTGTGATTTAGGGCAGAGTGACAGCTGGGAGGGAACTCAGAAAAGGGAACATACCACATGGGCCAGGGAAATCAATCCCTAAAAAGGTCAAGAGAGCCAAATGTGTAGAGATGATTGGCATAGATGAGGGAGGAAAAACAAAAGGGAGCATGGGGACCCAGTTTTGTGGTTGTGAAAAGGAAAGAGAGGATACGTCAGGTTCTCTTCTCTTCTGTCCCAACCATGTCTGAGTCTGTCCCATCTGGGGACAAGGGAGCCACTGCCCATCAAATGGTGAAGTTGTTGAACAATTGAAACCAGATGTGTGTAACTTCAAAGTCAGAAGGGTGGTCACAGGGTAAGACTTTTCCAGCTGTGATCTTCTGAGGAAGGAGGTCGGCGGGGCTTTGAAATCAGAAGCTTGTCGCTGACCAGTCACCAGTGTAATTGAGGGGTGGAGAGAGGAGGGGGAGGAGGAGGGGGAGGAACGGAGACCACTTGCCACTGGGCAGCTGGTTATAAACAGCTCCTAGACGTATGAACATCTTCCTGCCTGGCTCCATAAATGAAGTCATCATGTGTCAATAGGAGAGATTCTATTTTACACACATGGAAACTAGTACCAGAGGACTTGGAGGTAGGGCCACCAGGTAGATTCATCTCCTCCTTCTGTGACATGTAGGGATATCCATTCCCAAGAGAAATGACTTTGTGGGATTTTCCTTTAATTTGAGGATGAGGGATGATAATAAGAAGCCTGATACCTATGCTAGGCTATTCTGTGGGTATTCTCCTTTGGTTTTTTTTTTTTTCCTACAGAAGCAGCCTGGTATTTTATACAGTATTTTTTCCTCTATTTGCTGAAAGATTTCACTCAGCCTTCCCAACATCCTTACTAGAATAGAAGGGGACAGGTAGGACACAGGCCAGGAAAATTAAGGCACTTCGGTTCCCAGCTGAGAGTGGGTAATGGGAACATCCAAGCCCGACCATACTCTGTGTCCTGACAGTACCTGGAATCTGTTTAGCCTCAGAAAGCTGTAACTTAAACTTTCCCCTTGCTCTAGCTAGACTGATCCCCTTTTGGCAGACAGGGGGAAAAAGAGAGCCTAAGATCTAGTGCCAGCCTCGGGGGAATAGGGTGGGGCCAGAGCCAGAGAAAAGGAGGGGATGTGTACACTTGCTCCCCCAGACAACTGGACTAGTAGCTCTCAGCAGGCCTCCTCCTCCTCATTAGTGTGAATTAAAGAGCTCTACTATGTCTGGTGCTGCCACAGAGATGAGGAGATGAATAAAGTCCCAGCCACAAGCTTGGGGTGAGCCATGTTCCCTTTAAGCTCCCCACAACAGGAACCCTCAACCAGAGAATGCCTTTTACAGATGTGGCTTCTAAATGAAAATGAAGTCTCTTTACCACTGACATCTGGAGTCCAGATTCAGACTTAAACAGATTATTTTATTATTATGAGGTGGTTTCTTCCCTACTCCCTCTCCTTTTCTAAATCAACAGGAACAGCCCTTTAGCCTGAAGAGTCAGGATATAATTGAATTGGGATGGGTGCTGCGTTGTTGTTATTTGTTTTCAAGACTCCGAGAAAAATCTTGCTGAACCTGTGACTCACTGAAACACAAGGCCCACAAAATGGCCCAATGGCACCTCCATTCTTTGCAGAAGTGCAAAGTGCTCCATATTACATCAGACGGGGTTGATAAATTAGTTCTTTTGCTGAACTATTATTAATTTCCTTTCTTATTTATTCTTTGTTCTAAGGGATGGCCCCTTGGGAGGCAGAGGCTAAGAAAATATCCTGGGGAATGAGATTGATCTAAAAACAAAGGATAGCAATAAAAATCTAGTTTTAAAAATTGGCTAAAGTGTACAGGTGGACTTTGGGCTTTAAATTGGATAGGATTCTAATCGGGGCATGGAACTCCTCAAACTCTCCCCAGCCCAGGTCAGTGAATGAATTTTACTCTCCTGGGGTAATCTCAGGGAAGACTGAATCTTAGCAATCTTAGGTTCAAGATCAATTAAAAAGATGCAAGGAGTCTTACCTGTCCAGTCACAGCCCAGAATCTCCAGGCGCATCCCAATCCCAGCTGGCGACCACCTTTCTGGATATATCCGAATGTACTGGGCAGGAACGGGGTCAAATCTTCGGATGTCTGGAGTGTCGTAATGCATGTTCCCTTCAAAGAGCTGCAAAGGGAACAAAGATAATTTGATTCCTTTCCCACGTGCTTTATATTTTCTCCTCTCATATCTGATCTGGTACAAGTACAGAATGATATTCTCAGCGATTGACATTCAATGGAGGCTAATCATCAGCTCTCTTCACTGGATCTTGTAGACAAAAGACCATAATTATTATGGGACAATATATCGAAGATACCTTAGATAAACTCAGTAATAAATTGAATAAATTGAAATCTAGGAAATGTAAGTGACTCATATTCACAAGTCTTGAGCCAGAAGGTCCCTCCTCTAAATTTGATCTTCTCATTTTACAGATGAAGAAACTGAGAGGCCCAGGGAAGATATCACTTGCCCAAGGGTCACATGGGTAGTATCAAAAGGAAGATTTGAATCCAGGTCCTCAGATTCCAGTTACTGCTCTCCAGTCACTAATTCTCTTAACCTGAGGTGTATTCTGGAGTATCCCCGAGGTTTAGGGATGCCATGGGCTTACACATCTTTGACATCTGTGTAAACTTAGGGCATTCTATCCATCCTCTCAGAGTCTCAGGATTCAAGGAGATTAAGTCATATTCAATATACACATCAGAGTCTGAATAAATCTCATGCTGAAGTTTGCTGGAGGGAATAAAAGTGAGTTTGACATGGTCTGACTACTTGAGAGTCCTTTATGGACTGAAAATGGGCTATCTCCTCTAATATTCCTTTGTTCAAGAGATCATAGAACACAGGCACAGAGTTAGAAGGAATCTCAGTAGGCATCCGGTCCAACCTGCTCAGCCTAGATCCTTTATAGAAGAAAATAATTGATCTGTAAGAGGCTGACTTTCCTACTCATTCAAGTAGTAAGAAATAGAGTGGAGATTTGAACCCAGATTCTCAGATATCTAATTCAACCTCCCCCCCACCCCGCTGTACCCCCTAGCCTCCTGTGAAAACCTTGCCCACGTTTTGAGAGCATATCCTTAGAAATTACTCTGACATCCTAGACAAAAGGGAGTTCTCCCATTTTGGTGGGGTCGCTGTTGGGAAGACAGAATGGGAAAGAGGAAAAGGGAAGGTGAAAGGTGGGTCTGGGTGTTAATCAGGGATATCAATCCATGTGCTTTGCTGGCATATTCAGGCACCTGGAATCAGTTTATATCTCCTTTATTATTTTTTTTTCAAAAACAGAGCGCCCCTGTGGGTCTTGGGAACTTACTCCCAGATGGAGGAAGTTGGCCACTTTCTCTGTTCACAAGGAAGAATCTAACCATAGCTAAAATCATCTCAATTCCCATGTCTCCAGAGGGGCCCAGGAGAAGCTGTGGTCAGTTCTCTGTAGCAATGCCTGAAGCTTGTGGTGGACAGTTTGCCGTGGTTCAGGTTACCAACCCATAAATTCTGCCAAGATCCGGGAGTTATAAGTTTGGAATTTACATCAGTGTTCCCAAACCTCCACCCCACCCCTGGCCTCAGTTTTTGGAATGGAAACATTCACAAAGCAGAGGAAGTTGAATACAGACCTGTTCTCTCCTGTCTTTCTTGGGGCCCTTAATTTTCAAAAGGGTGTAAAAAAGCAACTGAAAAATCAGCCAGCCCAAAGGGAAAAATCAGATAAATGGTTTTTTCTCTCCCACAAAAGAGCCCCCATTTTACTAGCTCATCATCAGGGACTTTCTTTTCTTGAGAATAAAGCCAACCTTCATTTCTCAGAGGCAAAGAGGCGTGAGATTAGTGACCTTGACTTCCAGCCCAGATAAAATTTATCTTTGGAAGATTGTTTGACCATCCCCCTTGATATGGGAATGGTAGAGATAGAATCAATCAAGATCATCAGAGGAATAGGAAGAGGTATACTGATCAACAGGGGCGGCTAGGTGGTACAATATATAGAGCACTAAGTCTGGAGTCAGGAAGACCTGAGTTCAGACACTTCCTAGTTATGTGACCTTGGGAAAATCACTTAACCCTATTTATCTCAGTTTCCTTATCTGTAAAATGATCTGGAGAAGGAAATAGCAAACCACTTTAGTATCTTTACAAAGAAAATCCCAAATGGTGTCACAAAGAGTTAGACATGACTGAACAACACCACCAATGACATACTAACAGAGAAAAAGAGTTGTTTCCGATGCTCCATCCCCATCCTGTACTTTAAAACCTTCTCTCTCTTTCATTTGCTTCTATGTAGGCTAAGTGGCACAGCCTAGCCTGGAGTTAGAATGACCTGAGTTCAAATCCAGTCTGATACATGTTAGCTGTGATACCCTGGATAAGTCATTTTACTTCCATCTATCTCAGTTTCCTTCACTGTAGGAATTAGATTAGAGCTACCTAGATCAGGGATGTCAAACTCAATGACATTTTAATCTGGTTCCCTACTACCATCACTGGGATATTTTGTACATTTGACACTCTGATCTGGAGAAGTGACTCACTCCTGAAGTTCTCCACTCCCTTTGGTTAGAATTCATGAATTTTTTTTTACCTTAGGTTGTAGGGATCTTGGATCTTCTATGTACTCCCAGTCCTTTCCATTCAAACTGTACGACACTTTGAACTTTCGCACAAAAGCTCGGGCCTCCACGGCAGTGATGGTATCCCCACCTCGAGCTCCCTGGATGATGACCCCTTTCACTGTCTTAGGCACTCCCAGATCCACCTGCAGCCACTCTTCCCCAGGCTGAGCCTGTGGAATGCGGGGGAACCAGCCTGAGCGGCTGCTCACCAGACGAGCCACACTTGGACTCCAGAGATATTCCCGAGTGGAGGAGGCTGTGATCTGGGAGTCTGCGATCAGGCCAGAGAGCATTCCCAGCATATTCGAACAGGGCGCATCTGTAGAGAGAGCGAGGAACGAGAAAAGTACAGAGTGTCAATTGCTTGAGTCATTGTTGACATCCCACAGGCAGAGTACCATCCCATAGTGTGTATGTATCAGAGGATCAAGATGGGGCAAAGGAGCAGATGAAGCACTGGGCTGTCAATCAAATAGAACAGAGTTCAAATCCCACCCTCTGACACTAACTCTGTTACTAAGGGTAAATCACTTAGCCTTAACTTCTTCAACTCTGAAATAACTAGACACTAGCCTCTGAAGCTGCTTCCAGCTCTAAATCAATGCTATGAAATATATTTTCCTATACCAGCCCAATAAGAGAGCAAAGACATGATATAATCAGAAGAGCACTGGATCTAATCTGAGGAGATCTGGGTTCAAATCTCAGCTCCTCCATTTACTGGGCTATCTGACTTGGGAAAAATCATTTTAAAATTTCTCTAAGCCTCAGTTTCCCCATCTGTTAAAGGAGGATAATTATGTGTATTCACAGAATTGTGAGAAAATTTTGTTAATGCATTAAATGTGTAAGTTGTTTATTGTTATTATCGTCATCATGCGTGAACACTCAGTAGAGAATCACTTTAGGCTGTACCAGCCCATACAGATCTCACCATCCTCTGAAATTCTATGCACTTATCAGCACAGGACAATTCAGTCCTTAATTGTTCTTTGCTTCAAAGATTGTTGACTGAATGCTGTAGAATTATAATGACCATTGGCCTCAAATAACAGGGCTGAGAAGGTGCCCAGGTGGGGAAATGAGCACAAAAATACTTCAAATCATGTCTGATATTGTAAATGTGCATTGTTTTATTGCATTTTTGTTTTTCATAAGGGATCACTTATGTTTGAAGATGAGTGGAGGAGTCCATTGAGAAATGTAGGTGATGGAAAAAGACTCCATAAGTTTATCTTTTAAAAACTGTTCTGGTATTTGAACTGAACCACTAGTGAATCAACACAGATTAAGGCACCACCCCCAAGCTTTAGATATCCTTAGGATGCAACAACTTGCAGAAGCATCTACTACACCTGTTCCAAACAAAGTACCAAGCACCATTTACTCCTTTGTGTGTGTGGGGGGAAGTATGTAGGAGAAGGGAGAAAGGGATCTCTCTGCCCACTAGGCCATAAGAGGCAAGGGGCTTGGACAGGATTTCAGATACAGAAAAGGTGGGAGAGGTCATTGACTTGCTGAGGTCTCTGGGAAGAATCCAACTTGTTCTCAGTGGACAGCAGGATGGCTTGATTCTGTCACCTGCCTCCTAAAGCCTCATATGGGCAAAAAACTGAACAAAGGAAGAACAGGGGAGGTGAGGGCAAAGTAGACTGATCTTACCTGTAATCCGACAGCCAAAGAGCTCAAGCCTCAGAGCAATGCCTGTGTGCCAGGTCTGAGGGCGGATTCTGATAAACCGAGTCAGCACCGGAGTATGAATCTTGTTCAAAACCACTTCAGTTGCATCATTGTTGGCTTGAAAGACCTATAACGTGAAACCAAAATGTGTTATTCAAATCTATTTTTTAACTTAGCCACACACTTGCTACCTGTGACATAGAACAAGTCCCTTAATTTTCTCTGCAAAGTAGAGAATGGGGTTGGACTAGAAAGTCTTTGAGCTCCCTTTTAGCTATGATCTATGATTGTATGAATCTGAAAAGCTTTCACTGACCTTTGCTTCCCACAAACCCCAAACATCATTAAGTGTTTCTTTTCCATCATGAAAAAATATGTATTTTTCCTATCTTCTCTAACTTTAAAACAACAAATGGTTTTCACTAAAAACTTTCAGTGAGGAAAATTTCGCCCCCGAGCTGAGAATGTTTAGCTCAAAAGTGAAGCATTTTAGAAAATATAAACAAATGAAAATACAGACTTGAAACAGAGAAATATCCAGAAACCTGAGAAACAGTCAATGTTTTTCCTTGAGGAGAGCAGACTTTGTCCACTTACCTGAATTGGAATTTAGCTTTCCTGTGTGCAAGCAGTTATACATGCACACCATACACACATACATACAAATATATACAAAGATACAAATATGCAAAAATGTAGACATATACTTTTAGAGACACATGCATGTAGATATATTCACCAATAGTTATTGACACACAAACATAGAATTAGTGACATAAATGCAGATATACACAAATACAGAGGTAGAATTTAGCTTTCCTATATGCAATCAGATATATATGTATGACAAACACACACAAAGATACACAAAGATACAAACATACAAAAGTGTATATACACTTTTAAAGACACATGCATGTAGATATATTCACCGATAGATATTGACACATAAACACAGAATTAGTGACATAAATGCAGATATACACAAATACAAAGAGATAGAATTTAGCTTTTCTATATGCAAGAAGATATATATGTATGACAGACACAAAGATACAAACATGCAAGAATGTATATATACTTTTAAAGACACCTGTATGTAGATATATTCACATACAGATACTGACAAACAGAATTAGTGACATAAATGCAGATATACATAAATACACAGAATTTAGCTTTCCTATATGCAAGCAGATATACATGTATGACAAACACATACAAACATACACAAAGATACAAACATGCAAAAATGTGAACATACAATTTTAGAGACATATGCATATAGGTATATTCACATACAGATAGACACACAAACACAAAATTAGTGACATAAATGCAAAAAGAGATAGACATGTACAAATGCTCACAAAGATATAATCATACTGTGATAGACCAAAGACAAAGTTTCACACAGAGATGCTGAAATATATATACTGAGACACAGACACAAATACACTCAGATACAGATACAATCAAGCATATAGATACACGTAGATACATGTAAACACAGAAATATAGACACATGAACACAGAGATACATACTGAAACAGACACATCGATACAGATACACAAAGGCCCAGAGATGTAGCCACACAGAGACAGATATAGATAGAAGCATATGGATGGGGATGCACACACAAACACACACACAAATTCATACAGATCTTTGCCAACACACAGATGTACACACATCTACATGTCTGGCATCCTAAAGAATTAACATAGCACTTCATCATTGGAAGGTCCTATCCAATTCTTTCTATCAGTTGCATACATATTTCCCCAGCTCCCACACAAATCCATGAGTGTGAGGATGGAGTCTTGTCTCAGCACTCTCCCCCCTTCCCACCCCCGCCAACCAGCACATTAAATGCTCTCATTGGCCTTTGTTTCACAGTCAGATGTCCAAGCGACCCCTCTGAGCCCAGCCTCCCTTCCTTCTGGAGAAGTCACCTCTAGGTAATGAAATCCATCCCTGTCCCCATCTGACCAATATGTGTCTTATGGGAGGAAAGGCTTTTTGGGGCAGTTTCTGATTCAACATGGTAGAAGCCAATTCCTAACTTACCAGATGGCCAAATCAATAACTACCATATGGACCGTATGGTTTTTTTTTTTTGTGTGTGTGTGTGCTCTCTTGTGTTTTTTTTTTTTAACTAACTGGGGTAAGTATACTTATGTTTCTGTCTTGGTTTTTCAGGGCTTCAGGGTAGATAAAGCAAAAACAACAACAACAACAAATCAAACCCCCTACCTAAATCCTAGAGCCAAACTATCCAATTTGCATGTCATTTTAAATGAGTTCTCCATATTCCACAATGATCAGCACCGGGATGCTAAAGCCATTTCTTTTTGGAGAGGAAAAGATGAATGCTCCAATTTCTGTTTCTTAGAATATGACAGGCTTCCAGGGTATTGATGGGGCTGGAGCATTATTTGTTTCAAGTCAGTGGTTTCCTAGACACTGGGGATAGTTACCTGGCTCACACTGCTTTCTTGAACCTTATGGAGCTGCCAGTCACTGAAACCTTAATGTCTCTGGGTAGGAATGGTTTTAAGTGGAAGAAGGAGGCATATCATATAACTGATTGGCAGTCTGTCTCTAGCAAGGGGCAATAATTGAGCCATAAGAGAGCCTTGGATTACAGGGAAAACAGGAAGAACAGAAGCTGAAATTAAGCTTTTCTCTGGCTAATCCACTTACTTTAGGGCTAAAGGTAACACCTAACAATACAGAATTTCCTGACAAGTACACTAGGAAATGCATCATTTTGTAAAATACTCATGACTTGCTATTTGGTAAAAGTCAGAACTAAAGTGATAGTTATCATGAAAGCAACATGCTGTGGGGTATGTGTGTATGTAGAATATCAAATAAAATCATTCCCTCATAAATAAATGGTCAAAGAATATCTATATGTAGTGCTCAAAAAAGGAAATGAAAACCATCAGCCACCATAGAAAGATCATTTAAATCAATAATGAGAAAAACAAATTAGAACAACTCTAAGGCTTCATCTCTCACCTAGCAGATTGATGAAGATGACAAAAAAGTAAAAATGGTAACTGTTGAAGGAACTATAGAAAAATAGACATACTATCAGTGGTGCTATAAATAGACTGTTCTGAGAAAGAATTTGGAATCATACTGGAAAAAACATTAAAATATACACTCTTTGGTCCCAGCAATACCACTAATGGGCATATACTCAAGAAGGTAAAAAACAAAAGAAAAAAAATCTTGTTTGTACAAAAATACTTATAGCCTTATTGATGATGGTAGCAAAAACTGAAAATGAAGCATATGAATAATAAAATTGTATCATATCAAAAATATGATAGAGAAGTAAGAGAAAATTTGGAAGATTTGTATAAATTGATGCAGAACAAAGTAAGCAAAACTAAGAGGACAAATTAGATCAAGATCTTAAAGATATTAAGGGAAGCAACAATGAAAGATATCAATGCAGTGGACTACCAACTTCAGAGGACTGATGATGAAACCTAATTTCCATCTCTTAACACACAGGTGGCAAACTCTTAGACATATGACAAGGTATAGTTGTCAGATATGGTCAGTGTATTGGTTTGTTTTTCAAAACTATATTTTTTGTTACAAGAGAGGAAAGGTCATTAGAGAGTGACAGCAATGCAGAAATTAAACATTTGTTTGAGGGAGAAAGAGAGAGAGAGAGAGAGAGAGAGAGAGAGAGAGAGAGAGAGAGAGAGAGA
>JAJPUD010000325.1:12025-33490 GCA_023553655.1 Myrmecobius fasciatus
AAGAAGAAGTCAATGAAGTTTTCTTTAAAGCCAGGGAAAATGAAACAAAGAGAACTGACTTTCCTTTTTTTTTTTCATTTTTTCATTTATTTTTTACAGGCATATTTATACAATTATCTTGCTGCATAAGAAGAATCAGATCAAAATGGAAAAAATGAGAAAAAAAATAAAATTTAAGCAAACAACATAAGAAGTGAAAATGTTATGTTGTGATCCACACTCAGAGAACTGACTTTCTTGAGAGGAATAACAGGCAGAGTAAAAAGGAGAACCTTTATCTCTCTTCCTAACACAAAGTCCCTTCTCCATTCTCACCTTTTACCTCTTTATAATACTGCTACTCTCCAGTTGCTTCTTCCAAATGATGATTTCACTGTCATACTATTAATAATGAAGGAACATGGAGGAAAGAGGAGATAAGAAAGGTAGGGACAAGAAAAGGGGACTATAAAGCACTTCCCTTCTATAAGATGCAATGAGAAAGAGGGAGGCCTGGGGTGGGAATTTAGAGTATTCTATAAATTCTCAATAACTAATCATAATTTGATGATGAAGGGAGGAATGATGCAGCCAGAGAAAGCCCTGGCTCTCACCATCATCCTGTTTTTACATCTGTATTGGCTAGTGCACATTATGGCTTTGAGAAGGAAGAAGGAATTTTGCCTGCAGACAAGAGACATTAATGCAGCTCTCCTAGAATCTAAGTTGCTGAGGCAGAGATATTCTTTTTTTTTCTTTTTTGGCAAGCCTGGGATGAATTCAGCATCATATCCCCAAAGGGTGTTGTCAGCAATCAATGCTACCAGGAGCACCCTGATCCCCAAAGATCTATATTTGTGGCCTTCATTAGGTTGGTACTAAGTAGCCTTAGAAAGAAAAAAAAGCTTTGTTTGCAAATGTGAGTATGTAATTGAAGTTTTGAGCAGATCTGAACTTTAACAGAGCTATTAATCTGTAGCATATATATCACGCTGGTACCGTTTAGAAACACAGCATGGCTTATGTGTTTTTAATATCCTATTTTATCCTATTTGACCCCCCTCCTTTGGCAGTCTTGGCAGCTAACACCAAACACCATTCCTCTCCCCATCTTCCTCAAACTCCCTTAAGTGAGGGAATGATTGCTACTTTAGACTGGGGTACAGTGATATAGGATGTACGTATGTTGGGCTCTGGGGGCTGGCAGGTGGGTATATGTGTACAAATATGCCTGCACATTTCAGTGTTGGCTTGTGATTGTGGTCAATGTGGTCACAAGTATTTTCAATGTTAGGGCTGCTCTGAAGAATGTCTATACCTGTAAGACTGATCTCTGTATTCATTAGGAAACTGTAATATAATAGGTAACATAGCCTAATGAATAGAGGGCTAGTCTTAGAGAAGAAAATGATCTGAGTTCAGATTCTACGGCCATGTGATCATGGACAAATGACTTAACCAATTTCTGGGCTCTGGGATAATACTCCCTAAGACTTGAAGTTAGACAAATTGCTGATCTGCTTAGTGAAGGGAGCTTACACATTGGGAACTTTCTAAGTTGATGAAATGATAGAAAGGAAGGAATGAAAGAAGAGAGGAAGGAAAGAAAGGAGGGAAGAAGGAAGGAAAGAAGGAAGGAAGGAGGGAAGAAGAAAGGAAGGAAGGAAAGAAGAAAGGAAAGAAGCACAACAGAATCTTGGCTAATTTGAGTCACTGAGTTTATTTTAATACTTCCCTCCCCTTGCTTTCCCCCATTGAGGAATCTTCCACCCCAGACACAAATCTAAAAATGTTTTAAACTTATTTGCTTTGAGTTTTTTGTTTATTTTTTGCCCTGGTCCTTCCCAGTTTTGTTTTTACTTTTGGTTTCTTTGGGTTTAGATCTGTTCTCTGCTCCATGTGCTACCCACTCACCCACTTGTGCTGACTTTAACTTCATTAAACCTTTCCCCAGACCTCAGAGTTCCAGCCCTCTGCTTTCTTAGTGAGCTGGGGCCTACTTCATGTGAAGATATTTCTAATCTAACTCACAGCCTGAGCCAAAGCTTCCCTGGGGCAAGAGGAGCCTTTGTCTTGTTACAGGAGTTATCTCCATTAAGACACAGTTCCTCAAAACACAAATATCCCATGGAAAGGACTGCTCTGGGTATGTGGATATATAGGTTCCAAGTAGGCTCTAACCCATTATATGGGTTCAATAAATAGTAAAAACAGACCTTGTTGACAGTTTCATTCAATAACAGTTCAAATTATTAATACTAAGAATAATGAATAACAAAGCCCAACCCAAAGATATCAAAGCACAATTTATGAGAATCCATTTTTATGAAATATTAAGCAGTTTCTATTTCTTCTGACCCAATGGATTTATAAGGTCTCTATTTTTCTCCCTGCATCTTCCCTATTTATAGCTGATAAATGCCATCATATATTATATATCTTTATGATTTTCTTAGTGCTTCTGTGGTTTTAGAATCACCTCTCCTATTTTTTTTTTTTTTATCAAATTCTTTTAGATGAGCTCCTGGCTTCTGAACTAGTCATTATAAGGTAAGGGTTGTGTGCCTGAGGAATGGTGCCAGGAAACTGGTTTTATTCCCAGCTCCCTTTACTGATTCACTGAATCACTGTGGACAAATCAATAAACCTCAAATGCCTCAGCTTTTCCTTCCAAAACATAGAGTTGGTAACAGACTCAAAAATAAACAGTCAAATTTACCACCACTCCCTGCAAGGCCAACTAGACCTATGCAACCCAGTGAGAGCTAAGTTGTGAGTAAAAAATAAGGTTCTGAATTTAAGTCAATACAACATGCATTTATTAAGCCTCTATCATGAATGAGGCACTATGTTAGGTTCTGGGGAACCAACAACAGAAAGAAAGAAAGGAAGGAAGGAAGGAAGGAAGGAAGGAAGGAAGGAAGGAAGGAAGGAAGGAAGGAAGGAAGGAAGGAAGGAAGGAAAGAAGGAAGGAAGAAAGAAAGGAAGAGAGGGAAAGAGAGAAGAAAGGAAGGAAGGAAAAAGTTCCTACTTTCAAGAAGCTTACATTTTAATAGAGGATAGAACTAATAGATGATAGAATGAGGATTAAAACCATTAAAACCCAAGTGCTACCTTATTGCTTAATGAAAAAATAAGCAACTTTATGTCTATGATTATAAAATCAACTGACAGTAATATTAAATCAAAAATCAGTGGAGTGTGATAACATGCAAACATAAAGAATAAATTTTGAGAAATATACTTTTTTAGACATTTAATTTTTTTTTACTAGCAAAAAAGAATCAGAAGTCACGGAGCATACGCATTCTTGTTAACTTTAAATTAGAACATCCTAAAATTGATTCTTCATTCTCCAAAGAAAAAGAAGGGGAGGGCAAAAGTGTGAATTTACTCCCTAAGCAAGATAGCAAGTGGAGGAGGTAGTGGTAACTATATTTTAGTTAACAGGTCATATTTTGAAAAAATCCAATATGGTGTGATGTACTCAAAAAGATTTCCTTCAATTACATCTCAGTGAACAGGATATAAACAGGATAATTCAGGATACAAAGTAGATTGGCTAATCCATTTTGTGCCTCATTGAATTTTAAATGTAATCCAGCATTTTCCAATTGATTTTTTGAGAACTTTGGTTGATATTCAGTTAGAGAAAATTGGGAAGTCAGTGGTGTCTCACTGATTTTCTGATTTATACCAATGAGTGGCCTGTCTGATTATTAAATTGGTCAATATTTAATAAAAGTGGCTTGGATAGAGCTCCGTCATATAGAACAAAAAAAAAATCAACATTCTTTACTGTGGGGTTCTGGTTCCATAATCAAATAGCTCTTTAACATAAGACTACTTAAATCCTATACGTTTTAATGAATCATCTTGTAAAAGAAGCCAAAGATACCACACAGTAAGGTCTGCAAGGGCACCCTTTTGTTATAATCAATCTCATTATAATTAAGAGTGTGAAATGCAATAATTTTGCCAGCTTCTCCATGAATAAAATTCAATTTACTTAAGCACTCAATTTCTTCTGCTCCTAACATGCCTCTTCTCCAAGCTTAACTCTCAATTTCCCCAGTTTTCCAATCCCCATTATCTAGTTGTATCCTTCTTTTGTCCCTCAATTCTGAAATCATCTCTAGGTTCCCTAGGGCTGTCCCTCCATGGTTTATGGAAGGTTTTCAAGATACCTAAAATATAGGTCTCAAAATACACCATTTATAACCCTTCCAATGTTATATTGTGATGATACATCTGGAAGGTAGTAACATCTCTCAATCATCTGCACAGTGCAGGATGGTATTGTAGCTCTTTAGATGAGTTGATGTTAGATTTTTAAAAAAAGACCTTAATTACAGCTGTTCGAAGTGGATAATGAGTTCATCATCCCTGGAGGACTTCAATAAAAGGTTGGATGATCACTTGGAAACATTGTAGAGGGAATTCTGCTTAGTTTGGGGGTTGGACTGGAAGATCTTTGAGATTTCCTTCCAGTTTGGATCCCTTTTCCCCTTAAACTCTTATCCCTGTCCATCTCAGACTTATTTTTCCCCCCTTTCATCCCCTCTCTTAGCCTATTTCCAAATACGGATGTCTCTGACATCTTCAAACTTTTTTTTTCTATTTTCTTTTCAAATTAAGTGAAGCCTGGAGACAACCTGGCCTTCAAAGCCCTCTCCATTGGAGCCTTCCTATCCCACTTTCACAACTCCCAGGAAGGGCTGACATGCTCTTGTATAGTTACAGCTACTTCCAAACCTTTGTACTGCCATCATCAATCAAGGCCTTTCTCCTCCCTGTGATGTTGAACTCATTAACCCCCTGAGGCAGCCCATTCTGCCTTTGAAGAGCTCTACTTGTTAGAACGATTTTCTTTAGATTGAATCTGACATCACCTAATCGAAGGAGTAACTAGCCACTGTATCATCCTGTATGAATGACTAGCAGATGTTCCTGCCTTCCAGGTGCATCAATGTTCTCCAATTCTACTAGAACATTTCCTAACTTTTCTCAATGAGTTTGAGACCTGGGTCCTGGTCTTCTCTCCCCTTGTCCTAGATCATCTGGAACTTCAGTATACATATTCAATATACATCCTAATCCTCTGACTCATAGTTTCTTGACCTCCTCAATAATCTCTACCATCACCATTTTGCTACAGCCACCTATTGTTCACTCTTTAGATCATATCATCATTTAGAAATGTTTTGCTTGTACAGTAATGTCTCACTCTTCATGGTCCCATTTGGGGTTTACTTGGCAAAGATATTAGAGTGGCTTGCCATTTCCTTCTCCAGCTCATTTTACAGATGAGGAAACTGAGGTAAACAGGATTAAATGACTTACCCAGGGTCATACAGCTAAGAAGTATCTGACTTCAGATTTGAACTTAGATCTTCCTAGCTCCAGGCTTGGTGCTCTATCCATTGCACCACCTCAACACTCACCTAGAAACACCCCACTTCTGAGACTGAATTCAGAAATTCCCTTACTGCCACAGTCTTCTGTCCTTTTGCCTCTTATTCCTCTTGAACTCATTCTTTGTCCTCTTTCTCATCACCATTCTGATTCTCCGTTTTCTCTAAGAAGTGTTTCTTTGTCTACTTTTCGGGTTTGTCTTTGTACTTTGCCCTTGTACTCTCCCACTCCATCTTCTACCCACAGAGAAATTTCCCAAAGTCCTGTCTACCTTTGAAAGCTCTTCTCCCATGACTATGACAACGCCTTTCTCATAGTGAGCTCATCTGCTACCAGGGCTTGCACTATCATTTCTCTGGAAGCAAGGCTCAAATTTAGATGTAGCACAGGCTCTGGATCCATTCTCCCAATTATATATATCTCCAGCTACAATCTCTCTCTTAGCTCCGGAGCCCCATTGCAACTGTCTAGCAGATACTCCACTTCATGGAGGTCCTGCCAGCATCTCAAATTCAATATATCATTACCTTTTAGACAAAACCCACTCCTCTTTCTGCATTTCTTAATTTGATTTGTGATATCACCATTCTCTTAGCTACCCATGTTCAAATACTTTGTGCTATTTTTTAAACACTTTTTTTTCTCTCTCTTGGTCCCAACATCTAGCAATCAAATGCTAACAAATGACCTCTACCATCTCTCTTAAACATATCATCTCCACTCCATTCTCACTGTCCTCATTGTAGTCTTTGTCCTTGATCCTCTCACCTGTACTATTATTATAGTTTCCCAATTAGTCTTCAATGTTTCTCAATATCTCCCAAAATACTCATGATTGTCAAATTAGTCTTCCTAATGCATAAATCTCATGATGTCATTCTAATACTCAAAAAACATGAATGATTCTATTTTGCCTACTGAATGAAGTCCAAGCTTTTACCCTGATCAAATCTTCCATAATCCAGTTTTGGCCCACCAATTTCCTCAGGTAGCTCACACTCTGGCAAAAATGGACTACTAACCACTGGATTAGTTTGTAAACATGCTGTATGTTTTCCCACCTCCATGCCTTTGCTAACACCTTATCCTATATCTAGAAAGTACTCCCACCCAGTTATTGACTTCTTCCCCACCCTTCCAATGCTTCTACCTCCATGAAGAGTAGGAGAATATCCAGCTGCCTTTGATGAGATCAAGTTACCAGGCTTACAAAATGCATTCTATGCATTTTGTACTGGTATGTATGATTACTGAGCCACAATAAAAGAACACATCTGAGGAGCAGAAGAGAGTGTGCTACAACAATGGAAAAGGACAAGCATTAAATCTATATTCAAAAAAGGAGAAAGAATAGAATTTATAGATTCTAGACCAATAAGTTTGATTTCAACATCTGGCAAAATTCTAGAATCTATGATTAAAGGGATGTTTGGTGAATATGTAGAAAAGGACGAGGTGATCACAAATAATGAGCATGACTTCATTAAGAACAGGTCATTTATCCAAAAAACCTTCATTTCTATTTTGACACAGTTATTAGATTGAAAAGTCATGGCAATGCTACAGTTATAGTTTACACGGATTTCCAAGAGGGATTTAACAAAGTCTCAATAGATAGTGTGCTGGACCTGCAGTCAGGAAGACTCATCTTCCTGAATTCAAATTTGACTTCAGATTCTTACTAGCTGTGCGACCTTGGGCAAGTCACTCAGTTCTGTTTATCTCAGTTTCCTCATCTGTAAAATGAGCTGAAGAAGAAATGGCAAGCCATTCCAGTATCTTTGCCAAAAAAAAAACCCAAATGAGATCACAAAGGGTCAGACATGAGTGAAAGAAGTGAACAACAACTCATGCTATTTTTATGGACAGAAATGTGGATTAGATTATAGCACAGTTAAGTGGGTTCTGAACTGGGTTGAATGGGGAGAGTAAAAAAAGGGGGAAAGCATTTATATAGAACTTACTATGTGTTGAGCACTGTACTAAGTGCTTGACAAATAGTATCCCATTTTGGTCCTTACAACAACCTTGCAAAACAGGTGTTGCTATTCCCATTTTACAGTTGAGAAAACTGAGGTAAACAGACTAATTACTTACCTAGGTCATACAGCTAATAATGCCAACTCTGAACTCAAGTCTTCTGATTCCAGATTTAGCACTCTATCTACTCCTCTATCCAGCTACTTCTAACAGCTAGCTAGCCACCAGTCATTAATGTTTTTTATTTCAACTTGGAAGGTTTCTAGAGTGCTCCAGGGATTTGTGCTTGGCCTTGAACTATTTAACATTTTAATCAAAGACTTAGATAAAGGTATAGCTGTCAAATTTATCAAGCTTGTAGATGAGCAAAGCTGGGAGGGGGTAATTAATATGCTACATAATAGTCAGAACCCTAAAAGATCTTGACATTAGACTAGAACAGTAGGCCAGATCTAATAAAATAAGATGAACCAAGAAAAACTTAAAAGTTTCTATTTGGGTTGTATAAAAACTCTACTTCAGAAGTTCATACTGAAGTAGTATTTCTCAGGGAAAAATGGTGATCTTAGTGGACTCTAAACTTAATGAATCAATAGTGGGATAGAGTGGCCAAAAAGCAATATTATCTTGGATTAGCGTTAAGACAACTAAATATCTAAAACAAGAGAGATGGCAGTACCTCCCACTTCATATGTCTTGATATTTGATTCTGAGTACTCCATTTTAGAAAGGATACTGATAAGAATATCTAGGAGGGTGACCAAGTCAGAGAAGGGTCTTGATATTATTTACTGTTATTATTATTATTAATAATAATAAAGTAAGAAAAGGAGTAGTAGCTAGCAATGCTTTAAAGTTTGATAAAAGTTGTGACATTGATATATTAAATATATTATGGCATATATTTTATAACATATGACATGTGTTATATACAATCATATATTTTATAACATATGACATGTTTTCTAATTTTATCTCACAAACTCTATTTTACAAATAAGGAAATTGAGGCAGACAGAAAATGATTTGCCCAGGATCACATAGCTAGTAAGAATCTAAAGCCAAATTTGAATTCAAGTTTTTCTGAATCCAGGTCCAATCCTCTATCCAATGAACCTAGAATAAAAGTTTTAGAAGACATTTGACTCCTCCTAGGTGGCACAGTAGATAGAGTTCCAGTCCTGGAATCAGAATGAACTGAGTTCAAATCCAACCTTAGACATATTGGCTGTGTGGCCCTGGACAATTCACTTAATCCTATTTGCCTCAGTTTCCTTATCTGTTAAATGAAGGAGAAAAAGAAAGGGTAAACTACGCCAGTATCTTTGACAGGAAAACCTCACATGGGATCATGAATAGTTGAATACACTGGAGCCACTGAACAATTTCAGTATTTTAATGCTCTTCAAAGGAATGAGACTTATTCCCCTTGACTGAGTAAAAGGCAGAATAAAGAACAATGAGTGGAAGTTGTAGAGGAACTGCCTGATGTAAGGACAAAGGAAACACTTCCTCAGAGGTAACTAGTCTTCCTTTACCAGAGATCTTCAAGCAGCTTCAAGGACCATCCATTAACAAAGTACTGGAGAGGATTCTTATTGTAGCAGCTGGACCAGAGAGCTTCTGAGGTACCTTTGAATTTCCAGACTTTGTGCTTCTGATGCCTTCCCTGAATCCCCCCCTTCCTCTCCAAGCTGGAAATGATCTCGTCCTTCATTGGGCTCTCAGAGCATGCTTAGAATATCCTTGTTGTATTTCTGGGTATATTTATTAGAGGTGATATTCCTCCCACTAGAGAGAAAATGCCTTAAGGCAGTTACTATGTCCCATTTAGTGGTTTTTTTTTTCTTTTGAAGTGCCAAGCTCAGTGTTTTGCACATAAATGTTTAATTAAATATATAGTTCCATGAAATCCTCTCTCCAGAAGCACTCACTCAAAGGCATGTGGCTCATCTCCCTGCAGTCCCTACAAATGGGTAAAACTCTTGTTGGTGAAGATATTCCAGGAATGGTCCCTCATGCTGGTCCCTTACACTCCCATAATGATAACACTAAAGAGAAACTATGTTGCAAGCCCACCTGTATAAACTATGTAAAAGAAACCTTCAAGGTCACCTGGAATAACCTCCTCATTTCACAGCTGAGAAAACCTGGGGCCATGAGATGGTGAGACCTGATCAAGGTCTCACAGGCAGCAAATGGCAAAGCCTGCATTTGAACCAGTTCTAGGAGGATCTGTTCCCACCTGACCTAAATACCTTCTGCCTATGCTGGCCTCCTCATCAAATAAAGGCAGCCTAGTGAGAGGGAACAAACACCATTTAAGACTCAGAAGATCTGGATCCTACTCCCAGCTCTGCCACCCTGGATCAATCATGGAAGATCCTGGGGAAAACCTCAGTTTCCTAATCTATAAATGGGGGCAATAATACTTTCCTGGATTGTCTTCAGGGTTATCATGAGGAATAAATGAGATACTTTCATTAAGTGTTTCATAAATCATTATGTTGATATACATACACACATTTCTATCAAGATCTATCATAGGTATAAATTTAAATGTAAGACTTTATTACAGTGATACCAAGAGCTCTGTATTCCATCCAACCTATCTTAGAAGATTAATGAGAATCTCTGTCAAATGCTTTGGAAAGCAGGCTCTATACAAACCCATTGCATAATATAAATGGCCCTACCTCTCCTGTAGGTGATAGCTACAATTTTTAGATGGGCTTGGCATTCTAATCCTCAGTATTCAGACCCTTATCTCTTCATTAATTATGGTGTGACCTACTGCTTATTTTTACTCTGCTGAAACCCTCCAAGTGAGCTTAATTCTCAGGACTACAAAGGAAGGAGTTTTTTCAAAGACAAAATTATACAATCTGGAGCCCAGAGGTAGAAATCATACATGAGTTACCCTTTTTTAAAAAATAAATATTTCTCTTTCCTAATAAATATTTTATTGCATCAAATTTTCTCCTTTTCAATCTATTTGGCGTGATTCATTTGAGAAAAAAAGAGAATGCTGGATGGTAAGGAGAAGAAATTGTTTCAGGACTAAGGGTGGGGTGGGAGTCACAGCAAGGGAGAAAGGAGGAAATTGAAACTGGGGGAACCAGTTAACACACTTGGAGAATCTGTCCAAGAAACGGTAGCAACAACTCATCTTGAATGCAGGATTCCAGGTTGGTCTTCTCCCCATCCCCCACACCTTTCCCATATACTGTCCTTAATCCTAACCATCAAGCCTACAAATAAAAATAAATTGTTAATCAATGGATGTCATCCTGTTTAATTAATTTGTTGCACAAATAGGAGAAGGGGAAGAATGAGGATAGAATGATGTTAAGGTGGAGAGAGCTTGCCTTCTTTCCCCTTTGTAAATCACATTACTGATTCTTAAAAACTTCCTCTTCAAGGATGAAATGTTTTTTTTCATAATTGTTTTGTTCCAGTAGATGTGGGAATTAAGCCACATCAGAAGGAAATTTGGAGAGTTAGGGGGTAAGGACTATGACATCCAAATGGTCATTTATGGCTGGGATGACCTGAACTTCTTTATTGTAGGACTGGGATTGTCATCAAGCAGTTTCTCAGGAAATAAAGGGAAAAGGGCAAAGGGCAAGAGTGTGTATACAGAGGGGGATGGGAAGGGAAGCATCCTATTTTTTGGGTGCAGGAGTAAAGGTAGATAGGATATGTGTTCATCCCTCTGTGTGTGTGTGTGTGTGTGTGTGTGTGTGTGTGTGTGTGTTTTGCTAGGCATATTAGATTTATGGCAGGATTGCATTACCCCTATGGAGACTCTGAGCTCTGGAACATAGCATACTAACAGGATTAGAGTTTTAGGATTTGAGACAAAAAAAAAGCTTGAGGGGGGAGAGGAAAGAAATATTGTACAGGATTTGGGGGGGCAGGAAATGGAAGCAAGAAAGAGAATGAGAGAGAGAAGAGTGAGTCTTGGGGGATCCGCAGAGTATTTTGGAGCAAAAACAGATCAGGGACACCTCTAAATAGATCTAAAACTGGAGAGAAAAGCAGTGGCAATCATTCTAATGGGACAGCCCAGGGAGAGCCTTGAGTAGGGTGAAGAGGATCCTGCTTCCCCTCCAAGTTCTTTCCCCTGCACCAAAGATATTCTAAAACAGTGGTATTAGGGGTTTCAGGAGAACTTTCATTTCCCGAAAGCTTTGAGGTGGTGAGGGTGGGAAGATGAGGCAAGGTCAGAAGAAAGAAACCAGGAAAACTAGTTCACTCTAAGGCAAGAGGACAGCTTGGGGATCACAGAATTTTCAAGTCGGGAGGAAAAGCAAAGTGAGCCTCAAATTTCAGACTGAATCCTGACAAATTTTGGGGTTGAGGGACAGAGGGAAGGATGAATATGACAAGCAGCTTGGAGATATTTTCCAGATTTGCTGGGAGACCTGTTGGTTGGAAGCCTCTAACCCAAGACCAAGTAAGGTCATTATTATCTAGACATATCCTTTTTCATGTCTTAATGTTGTCTGAGTAGTCCCTCTGCCACAGTATACTACACTAAAAGGGGGCTAGGAAGTCTATTCAGTGAATTTTGTTTGTAGTCTGGAAACATCTTGGAGACTGATTTTTAACTCCATGAGACAACTCAGTCCCTACCTACCCCTACTAGATGAAGAAAAGTATCTAAGCTTTCGAATCATGAAGTTTTCCTTTTAGCTTTCTAAGGGGAGACACTAAGGGTCTGAGCTTATCCCATGACAAATAATGAGTAAATGCAATTACTAGGAAAGAAGACGCTGGATTTTTCTCCATTATAATTGAGGATACAAACAAATGGGAGGTGGAATTAAACTGGGAAATACTGATATCAAAAACATAGACCCAGCCTAGAAAATATGCAACCAAGGTTGTGCTAAACTGGATATTCATATTTCAACAGTCATAACTTCTGAAGGCTGATACCCATCACAGAACATTAGTTTATGGTTTGAGACATCATCCTAATCTTATTTACAATAAATGAAATTACTACAACCAAAAGGGATAAAGGGCAGTGAGCCATCCAACAGAAAGTTTAAAAAGATGATTTTTTTTTCTTTAAGGATCTAAAACTGATTCAAGAAAGAAATCTCCTTTTTCTCAGATCTACAAGGATAGGAAAAGTCTATATTTTGTCTGAGATGGCTCAGGTGCAGCCCTGGACAAACACAAGGGGCTGAACTAGATGGCTTGTCAAGGTCCCTTCCAACCCAATGATTTGAAAAGAGGCAGATAACTATCCCACAGGGCCTTGTTACTCTTTAAAATTGATAACTTGCCTCTGCTGAAGAAGAGCTTTGTGGGGCTAATACATTAATTATATCTAGAGAGTGCCTTCCATCCAGAGATTTCAAAGTGCTTTGCCAACATTAGCTAACAGTAAAACTTGCATGTTCCTTTCACCAGACAGAAAAACTGAGGTATGAAACTGTTTGATAACTCACTTGGGAATAAAATTCTTGGAAGAGTAGTTTGTTTGTTCGTTTTTAAAGCCAGATCTGAAATAGAGATCACTTGTCCTAACCACTAGACTATGGTTTTACAAAGGATTTTGGTCCAAATATAGCTCATGGAGTGTTGTGAAACTCTCAAAGAGATCTCAAAGCAAAATTAATTTTAATTCACTTTAACTTAGAAAAGTATCATTAAAGTTCACTTGGTTGGGGGGCAGAAAGGGGTGAATAGAGGGAATAAAGGTGAAAGAATCACAAAGGCAAATGGCCAATGATGATAGTAGAGCCCCCAAAAGGTTAGGAATTTCTGCATGGAACTATATTGCCTAGAGCACAAGATTTCCTTCAGATGCCCATTCCAGAGAGTTTTGGCCACAGGAAGCTCTCCTCTTGCTTATTATTCTGCAATGTTTCCTGTGGATATAAGATTCACAGGAGAATATTGGGACTTTGAATCAATTTGGGAATCAGGAAGGAGCCTAAACTATATTGCTTAATACCGGCACTCTCATGGGTTCTGTATAAAGGGGCTAAGTCACTTAGCCTCTTGGTGCTTGTTTCTTCATTAAAAATAAAAAATCTCCCTTGTACATTATAGAATTGCCAAGGGAGATGAGATATGCCTGAAAGGCAATCTGTGTTTCTTGGAGGTAACTGGTTAATTCTTTGTGCTTCCTTGGATTCCACCCCCTCTTTCCTACCTTTTAAACAATGATATCATTCTAGAATCATTCTGGATCCTTTTGAGCCATTTATCCAGAAGCAACTAATAAGTTCCCCTGGCCCCTCACCCTGTTTCCTTTCCCTCATTACTAAGGCATGATATCTACCCCCATTTGTAATAAGCATCAATTGCAGAAATCAGAGTGATTTCAATGAAAATGAAATCAAACCCCATGTGATCACCCTATACTGGTCTTTTCTTTTTCTTAGATAAAAATCTTAGATTAAAAAAAATAATTTGGATAGAGGATCCCATACTCTCTCCACCTCAGAGATACTGCACCAATCTGATCTTGAGAGATAATTGAGAGAACGTAAAGGTTTTGCAATAGTACTGGAAATATATCTCAAGGAAGCCAAAAGATAGAAGCAAAGGTCCAGGGCACACTAAAATATTCAGAGCAGCCCTCTTTGTGACTTACATTTGTTTAACTTATATTGGCTTACCTACTGTCTAAGGGAGGGAGGAGGGAAGGAAATTTGGAACAAAAGGTTTTGCAAGAGTGAATGTTGAAAATTATCTTTGCATGTATTTTGAAAAATAAAAAGGTATTTTTATTTAAAAAAAAACAGTGGAGATTCCAAAGAATAGATAGATAGTGAAATATGCTCCTTTCTTATAGCATGGAGAAGGGGGAAGTATGGCAGAATGTTGTATTTAATACTGCTTCTTTCCACTCTTCTTACAGATAACTCTATGTACTCTCCAAATCCATTTTACTGGATGACTTACAGTTTGCAAACATATTATTCTGACTGCCATCTCTATACTTTAGCCTCATGCCTGGAATTCATTCCTTCTTCACCTCTCCACTTGGAATCTCTGATTTCCTTCAGACCTCAATTTCAGCACCCCTTTCTATTTGAAGCCTGTCTTGATCTCTTCATGCCTGGAAGGAACTCTCTCCCCAAACCACCATGTGTGTATTTTGTATATATCTTAAATATAAATATATATATATATACATGTACAAATCTTATGTACAAAGATATATATGCATTATATATATCTTATGTATATATGATATATATCTTATGTATATATGATATATATCTTATGTATATATGATATATATCTTATGTATATATGTGATATATATTTTTGTATATATCTTAAATATAATATATACATATTGTGTCCCTTCCCCCAGAATGTAAGTACCCTGAGGACAAAAAGCCTTTCACTTTTGTCTTTGCTTTATCAGTGCTTAGCAGAGTTGCCTGGCCAGCAGCAGGCTCTCAATAAAATGTTTTTTGGTTGATTGATTTATATAGCTCTCCATAGTTACAAGGCATTTTACATGCATGATCTCATTTAATCCTCATAGTCACCCATTTGAAGCAAGTAGTCTTACTTTACGATAAGTAAATTGATGCTCAGATGAATAAGTGATTTGCCTGGGGCACATGGCTTGTTAGCAACAAAGGTAGCATTCAGACCCAATTACTGCCACATCCAAGGTTACAATTTTCTGTCCACAAGTCTTACAATACCAACTTAAAATGCCAGTCCCTGAATTTTAGACATCTCCAATACCAACTTAAAATGCCAATTCCTGAATTTTAGACACCTCCAATACCAACTGAAAATGCCAGTCCCTGAATTTCAGATATCTCCAATACCAACTGAAAATGCCAGTCCCTGAATTTCAGATACCTCCAATACCAACTTAAAATACTAGTTCCTGGATTTTAGACATCTCCAATATCAACTTAAAATCCCAGTGCCTGAATTTTAGATACCTCCAATACCAACTTAAAATGCCAGTCCCTGAATTTTAGACCTGAAAGATCAACTTTAATAAGGTTTGACCTATAATTCTTTGAATTTGGAACCTTTCCCCCTTCCCCCTTTCTCTGTATTATTTTTTATGGATAGATAACTTCTCTCTTTCTGTCTCTTCGAGTGTGCTTCTATTATATATAAAATAAGTAATTATGAACACACCCCCTCCTTGACCATTTACTACTCTATGCCTGTTTTCCGGGCATTGTTAATATAGCTGACAAAACCCAAGGCAGTAGTTTCTGTTTGTGGTTTCCAAAAGGAAAAAAAAAAGAAAGTATGTGAAATGATTTGTATAATCTCAGTGTGCACATGGGTTGGAAATGGATCCCGTCAGGCATATTATCTCTGCCTTGTGGTTTAGCTATAAATATGTATCAGGAGGGTCTGCCCCTTACAAAAAGTCATAGGTTTCACATTCATTGCCTATGGAGTCAGACAAGAATCTGGGATTGTGTTACACATGTGCTCTCCATCTTGCTGGAAGATGCTTGAAACGCCCCAACCAAACTAGTCATTTTTTTCTCTTTAAGAAGCATACCATCACCTGTTGAATGGAAAGTGACAGATTTGCTAGCCAATGGGAAGGTAAGAAAGATCTGATTGGTCTTGAGTTCCCCTAGCAGGATGGTAGCTCTTCTACTATAAGCCTCAGCCTTCCTCCCACATCCAAAACCCAAATAGAGTTTTGCAAGGAAATCACACACACACACACACACACACACACACACACACACACACACACAAACACACCCCTGAGTACCCTGAGCACTCATTAATCTTGTTTTCCTCTCCCTTTCCTTATTCCCTTGACTTTGATAGGCTGACAGAAAGTGGGGAACTGCGGGCTGGTTCCCCAAATTTCCCAGAAAACGTCACATTTCCCTGTTCACACTCCATGCCCAGGGGAGGGTATTTTAAAGTTCATGCTAGAGCAAACAGGATGCTCCATCTTCAGCTTGCTGCTCTCACAGCCTCTGCTGCCTGAGTTTCTTTCAAGCCCCCCACTTAGCAGCGCTTCAATTGGCACCGTGCCCATTCATCCACGGGCAGCAAGAAGGAAACTGGCGAGGTGATTCTAGGGAGCCGACACAGAAAGATGCGCCTGTGCGCAGAGATAGAGCCAGCCCATTCACCTTCCCCCTCCGCCCCAAACCCCCAGTCTCACACCCCAGCATCCACCCCTGTTTCCTTCCCAACTCCATCCCCTCCCTCTCCTCATCCCCCACCCCCGCCTCTACCCGTGGCACCAAATCAAACTGCGGCAGACTTGACAAATCTATTTGGCACGGTTCACTCAACTATTTCAGCCTGAACCGTGCAGAGTACGGTACTGACGCACCATGAGCCGTGTGGAATCTGCACATTAAATACAGACATCTGGGAGTTTTCCTAATGGAAGAACAGCAGAGATTACTATTGAAACGAGAGCAGGGATAGGTCGCTACTGCCTGACCAACTGAGTTAGGTGATGGAACTCGTGGGGACCAAAAGCCTCTGCAATAATCCAGCTATTTCTTTATTTTTTAAGCTTTTTATTTGCAAAACATATGCATGAGTAATTTTTCAACATTGACCCTTGCAAAGCTTTCTGTTCCAAATTTTTCCTTCCTTCCCCCCACCCCCTCCTCTAGATGGCAGGTAGTCCAATACATGTTAATTATGTTAAAATATATGACAAATCCAATATATGTATACATATTTATAGTTATCTTAATGCAGCTATTTCTAGATAGACAGTAGACAAATTAAAATGGGAAGATGGAAGGGCTTGACCTTTTTCTTGTCTATCCTACTGCCCTCCCCAATTTATCTGGAGATAACCCTACACAGAAGAGTTTTGAACCATCATTAACATGAGGAGGAAGGCCCTCCTATGATCACCAAGCCTATAATGGAATTAGGAGATCTGGGGGCTTGGATTGAAGGATAGGGAGAGCCATAAACTGAAAAAGATTCTGTAAAAACGTTTAAAAGAAAGAAAAATAAATGAGAAGACTACTCATAGTTGAATCTGGTTGTTGGTAATTTTTCCTTGTAGAATGGACACTATGGCTAAAGCAGGAGGACTGCATCCTATCAAAATGTGTAGCACTAAGGCATTTCCAAAAGCAGATTTCCTACAAATGATGTTTTAAATAGCATCCAGATCCATCTGCATGCTTTTAAAATCAGCTCATGGTATAGTATCCCTTTAGACAGCATTGCTTAGTCACGGAGCCTTGGACTTAGTCTCAGTCAGGTGACCCCAATCCTTTCTCTTCAGGATCCTCCCCAAGAATTCTGTTGTTCCTGATCCACCTGACCTAAATATTTCTGGGTTCCAACAATAAGGTGATGAAGGAAGAATGGAGAGATAAAGGTAAAGAGATGAGTGAATGCAGCCCCCTAGTTTGACACCAACCCCTCCATCTCCTGGGCAAATAGTCCTTTTCTCATTGAAGCAGAAAAAATCTCAGAGAAGATCTAATTCAATTTATTTATTGCATTGATAAAGAAACTGAGACACAGCAGAGTGAGATAACTCAGGTAATAAATAAGTAGCAGTTTGAGGATTCAAGTCTAAGTCAATTTACTTGCAAAATCCAGTGTCCCACTATAGCACTCCAATAGTTTCTGGCTTTACACTCCCCAGTCTTAAGGCCACTTTAAGATACCCATACGATTAAATTTAATTTGACAATCATTTAGTAAGAGCCTGGAATGGTAGGAGCAATGGACATAAAAACAAAACACAAAATAGTCCTTATCCTCAGAGAATTTAATGTTCTTCTAGAACAAGTTCGATCTGACTTACTTTTCTTAGATCTACACATGACATAATAGAAATTTTAGCAAAGCCATTCAATGGGCCAATAATTCTGTTTCCTTATCTATAAAATGGGAGAAAACATTTTGCCATTGAATAAAGTCCAAAAAGCCCTCCAATCAAATGAACACTGCCTAATCACTTTCAGGTCTCCTTTTTTTTGGGGGGGGAAGAGGGGGAGAGGGGGAGAGGGAAGAAGGGGCAGCTAATTGGTTCAGTGGATAGAGCACCAGCCCAGAAGTCAGAAGGATCTGAGTTCAAATTTGGCCTCAGACATTTAACACTTCCTAGCTGTGTGACCCTGGGCAAGTCATTTAACCCCAATTGCCTCATCAAAGGAAAAAAATGATTATCTGAATGAGATAGCCTTTCCTTGGGCCACATCAATCCAAGAATTCCTGGTTTCAAAGTGTGTCTCCTTTGTATGAGCACAGACACATGAATGGCTGCTTCACCTTCTAAGGTTGGGTGCTTGGGAGATAGAAATCACAACATGGGGAATCTTTTATAGGAATGTTATTAGACTTCCTCTTTTAGCATGGCTTAGACACTGCCCATTTCAATATTTTGCAAGTAGCACAGGAAAAGGATTTAATAGGGTTACCATGGAGTTATCAATCATGAGGGACAGAAGGCACCTAGGAGCCCACTTAGTCTAACCTTCTTGTTTTTATTATTATTATTATTATTATTATTTTGCTGAGGCAAATTGGGTTTAAGTGACTCGCCCAGGGTCACACAGTTAGGCAGTGTTAAGTATATGAGGCTGGATTTGAATTCAGGTCCTCCTGACTTCAGGGCTAGTGATCCATCCACTGCACCATCTAGCTGCCTCCTACTCTTCTTATTTTAAAGATGAAAAGACCAAGACCAAGTTGGTGAACTGATTTTCTAAGGATTGTGCAGAATATTCATTCTGAAATGTTGAGTCATAGTGTTGTGTGTCAGGAAGAGGTCATAGAACTTAGGAGCTTTCTATCTGTGTGGTTCTCTCTCAGGTGAACTACTTTACCTCTCCAGAAGTCAATTTCTTCATTTGTAAAATGAGGGGATTTGACTAAGTAGTTCTATAATTATGATCCTACTTGATGAGGAAGAAAGAAAAAGACTTTCTGCTTCTTCTCCTCCCTCCCTAAGCTTCCTCTCCTCCCCTCTGGGATAAATAAAGTTATAAAGAAAAATAAATAGCTTCTTTTCCCCTATGATGATTCAGAGGGCCAGACCCCCCACTCCACCCCCCACCCCCACCCCCACCATGATGATCTACAATTGAACTTGCTTCATGGTACCACAACCCTTGGGGTCTGCCCTCTGCCCTTTCCAGCCCTATCCCCTGGGCAAAAAAAGCCCGCTTTGTTTTCAGCAAAGGATGCCTCCTGCCAAGCATACTGTACAACACCATATCTCCAGCGCCATATGAAGGGCAGCTCGCAGACAGTGCGCCATGTGTCCTGAGGAAGCCGAGTGTCAGACATCCATATGCACAACAGAAAACTCAAAATCCCCACACAGGCCACACCTCCGGGAGCTGCAGCTGGAGTGGGCACAAGCCGCGAGGGTTCAATGCATCACTGCCAAGTGTGATTGCTCTCACAGATTCCAACTCTCTGACACACCGAATTTCTCCTCGTTATTTATTGTCTTCTTTATTCTCTGGGACATTGTGATCCCCTCTTAGGATTTGTGCCCTTTCATTTCCAGGCCTCAGTAACTCCTGAACTGCAGCTACATGTGGCTTTGTGATTGTTAACCCAGCATGTGGACGGGGGGCTCCGGCCATAAATGCTCAATGAATCTTGTATGGTGAAACATGGGCTGTGAAAGCATTTTCTCCTTCATTTGCAGTCAGAGAACATACTGCAGGCTCTCTCTGCCTTGTGAGATGCAACACCAGCCAGGTTGTCTGAGAAACTGTGTTTTCCAATCACTTTAGCATAAGAAAGAGGATTTTTAGGGCTGGTCCATCCTTCCCAGCTCCTTCCACCCCTCTCTTCTCCCTATCCACCAATCAATTATTTGAGTTTCACAACACAAAGTCTCTTCCAGGAGGTGAAGTTGATCCTAGGTTCTTTTTCAGCCTCTCCTTGCCACCCCCCTCTCTTTTTCTCCTTTCTGTTCAAGTGTGCATTTGAGATGGGAAAAGAGATTTACCTTATGGTTTTTGCCATGCCGGTACATCATCCAGTCTTCACCATTAGTGCTGACTTCCAGCTTGTAGGATTTGACATAGTAGCCATTCTGTGTTTCCCGAGAGATGGCTCCCTGGGTTGCAATGGCTGTAAGTATAGTCAGAAAACGTAGGTCCACCTGTGGGGCATTAAAGATGAATGAGGAGAGGGATATTCTGCTACAGTCGTAACAGGACATAATCTTGCCTTTCTTTCTACTTTCTTGGCTGACATACTGGTAATGGGTCCCAGTGCCTATGGCCCATTGTGGTTACTACCAGTCTTAAATCTAATTTCACAACCAAATGTAACTATTTGGCATTAAATTGACCACATGCATGAGAAAAATTTTTGTGAATTTTTTGGGGTGACCTTCCTTTGGTTGGAGGAAACAATGAAGAATGAGATGCTTTTGAATTTAAAACAGCCCGATAGCACAGGATTGCTCCAATGTTAACATTATTGGGTTATTAACCAAACTGTGGGAGACCATAGCTAATGAACACCATCTTAATACAGCTGTGGATAAATCCAATCCAAGTGAATAAATCATCATGTCCGATATCCCCTGCCTTTCTTCCCTCCCCAATATTGTTCCTTCCTCCATTAATTTTGTGGGTCACTAAAGGGTCAAATTTTATGCAGAAAGTGCCAACCTCAAGAATAAAGATTCTGTTCCATTTTACATTTATTGGAAGAAGTGTGTGCCCAACCCTTTAAAGCATCTACTTGTCCATGATGCCAAATCCATTTAGGAAATTGCTAAATGTAATCCCCTTACTCCTCCTGTTTTTTTCTTGAGTGAGCAAAATTTAATAAGTGCAGGCCATTTCAATGGAATTCAACTCAGCAAGTGTTTTCTGTGTATCTAGGTGCTATGCGCTATGTACTATGTGTTTAGCAATTCTAAGGCCTAGAGATTACCAAAAAATATATCAGGGAAGTTCTCAAGGAACTCACACACTCAAGGATATATATGAATTATTTAGGGAACAATGAGATCGTATATGTGGAAAGTACCAAAATGAGCAGGATTAAAAGTGAATGCTGTGGAAATTCAGAGAATAGAAAGAACAGTTATCTGGGGGTGATGAAGAGAATGGAAAGAACAATTATCTGGGGTGATGAAGA
>JAJPUD010000325.1:40399-53171 GCA_023553655.1 Myrmecobius fasciatus
CTGTCTCTCTTTGTCTCTATCTCTTTCTCTGTGTGTGTCTCTCACTGTCTCTGTCTCTCTCTTTCTCCCTGTCCCTTCTTTGTCTCTTTGTCTGTCTCTCTCTCTGTCTCATCCACTCCCAGTCCCCACCTCCACCTTTACATCCTTATCCTCTCCCCTGTCCACTGAATCAGACTGATAGCACAGGGACATCAGATCCAGAGAGACTTCAGAAGGAACCTTTTCTTAATTCTTTGGAAGTCTATCTCTAAGCACGATGGCTCGGAGATTCTGCGCTCACTCCATCATTCAGGGACATTCACACCCACTGGCCAAGCTCTTGGGAAGCTGGAGCATGAAGCCTGACCAGTGAGCCCATCCTCTGCTCTGTCTTTGTTTCCTGTCATCCTGGGCTCCCGTAGCACTTCCTCCCTTGGCTGCCTGCTTCGCCCAGGATGATGAGATCCAGGGTGGCCCACCAGAGCACAGCCAGCTGGCAGATCTTCAAGGGGTCCGAGAGGAATTTTGAAAAGGTTAGGGTTTAGCTGCTGCTGAGCTGCTTCCCCTTGTAGCCTGGCTGGCAGGGCCACATGCGTGGCAGGGAGAAAATTAAATCTCCATTCTCAACTTGCAGCAGGTCAGCTTTGAAAGCCAGGGAAGGAGTATTGACTTTCTCTCCTAGAGCCTACCCTTACTGTAATTCTCTTTAAAGAGGACTGGAATTTCCCTTGGGAGCAGGGAATTAAAGTGAAATCCCTGGTCCCGTCCACCTATGGGGAAACAGATGCTTCACACAAGAGGGAAATTTCACTTGAAATTACTAACAGTTTCAAAGAAGGTTCCTGAAAACACCCCCTCCTTCCTGTTCCTCCCCCCCCACCACCACAAACACAATCTCTTCCAAACCACAGCCCCCATCTCCTGCCCATGCTTGCTCCTTTTGTTTCAAAACAAAAGACTAGAGGAAAGATTCTAAAATACATTTGATTCCCAGAAAATGATGCCCAATTATACATGTTTAGGTACTCAAAGGAAAGGCGTGTCTCTGCCCCAGAACTATTACCAACAAGGAGCTCAGAAGGTAGATACTGGGATGCTCAACAATCACAGCCAACAACAACCGCAACAACCTTTTTCTTTTAGATAGTGGGTACCTAATTCTTGATGGCATCTTGAAACCTGCCTATTGCTCTGGGCTTGGCCAGAATAGCAGAAAGAAAGGCATACTGAATATTCAATACAAATCAGAGGAATAGGGGTTGGACCAATGATTTCATTGCCATGGGGAAATCCCAGATGTGGTAGAATACTCCTACTTTTATAGGTCAGCACTTTCTCTGAAGCCTTTAGAGTTGCCTAGAATATTTGACGAAGGTCACCCAGTCAATGTCAGAACTTGAAACTCTGTTTTCTTAGCTCTGAAGGGAGCTCTCTATTCATAATTCCATGTGGCTTCTCTTAACTGGAGCTACCAGGAAAAAATGTGAGCGTTCTCAGGACTAAAGTTAAGGTCTTCCTCAGTTCTTACGTCAAAGTGATCAGACACATTAAAAAACAAACAAACAAACAAAAAAAAAACCCTCAATCCATTCAGGTGGACCAGACACTCTTCTTTAAACTGCATGCAAAGATCTGCTAGAGAAACTAAGTGGTTTCTACAGCAGGGAGCTATTTCTTTCTGAACAGCTTTAGCCCAGCACGATTTCTTAGCTGCTGTATAATTGGAACAGCAGTCCCCAAAGCAGAAAAACCTGAACAAGGGTTTCTAAAAGTCTCTGTAACTTTTATTTTAAAAAAAGTCTCCCAACTAAAAACCAAGCTAAAGGAGATATATTGAAAGCAGATCTTAACCTAGCCCACTACAGCTAACTCAGCCCCTCAACTTAGAAGAGCCAGGATTCCCCTAATTACATATTACAGTTGAGATGCTGAGCTCAGCCATCACCAGGTCCCAAGAAAGGCATCTTGACCTTGAGCTTAAGTTCAAGAGTCAGCAGGAGAGGAGCAAACCTCTAACTCTTTCAGTTTCCAACAGTGATTTTTTAAAAATGATACTTGAAATTTCTAATGCTATTTCTATCCATGATGGGGTATCTCATTATAAAATTTGCAAGATTTTTCTCTGGCTAGTTTTCTTTTATATAGTCAGTCTAATATGTTATGGAAATACTTGTTATTTCATAAATTAAAAATTTAAAAATTTTTTTTAAAAAAGAGAGAATAAAAAAACTGATCAAATTATATAGGATCTTTTACAACCCACTTCACTTGGAGCCAGACATGACGCTCCCAGTCCCACCACAATATTCTCTGTCTGCACTGAAGTTGGGAATTTATCTGTCTTGGTATATTTCTTCAGCAGTATTCTAATGGTATACTATAATGTCATTGGGCTCCAAAGCCCTCTGGTATGGGTATTTGTATAACTCTGTTTACAGTTTCCCCCTCTTGCTCTCTTTGAAGAATACTAGCCAACAAACAGAGCTGCGTTTGTTTGGATTTCTTCAGTATATTCATGCATTTCTTTCATGTTCGGTTGATGACGTAAACCTTGTGTGTGTGTGTGTGTTTTCCCAGGACACCAGCAGTGGAAATATGGGCACAAAGCCTGGCACCTCAATGGATTTTCAACTCCTCTTCAGAGCCATGTGTCTACACTGTTAGATCTGGTCTTCAGAACTGTTCCCCCAATGACCTTGATGAACCCACATTTGGGATTGGAAGGTCTGATGAATGACTTTATTATCCCTTTTTATACTGTTGATATTTGCATGGCTGAAGGTGCATATGCTTCTGCTGCTTCTCCAGGGCTGAATGCTGTATATATCTGAAGAGCTTCACTATGTAAAAAAATCTCCCTATAATTAGCATTTATTAATTAAAAAATTATACCTAGCATTTATATAGCACATTAAGGTTTTTTTTGGGGGGTATGTTATCTCCATTTGATCCTTACAGTCACCATGTGAGTTAAACTCTATTATTATCCCATATTACAGATGGGAAAATTAAGGTACAAAAAGTTTACTTGGCTTGCCCAGGATAACACAGCTTCTAAGTATCTAAGGCAGAATTTGAACTCGGGTTTCTATAATTGTATCCTAGTGATATAAAGATTTGCTGTAACACTTGAAATTGAAGCTTTGGTGGGTCTTTACACAATGACATTAAACCTGCAGGATTCTGTCTTATATCTGACTTCCTGATAACAGCCTTTCCTTCCTTCCTTTGACTAACCCCTCCACCAGAAAAGGGACACATGGTGCTCATTTATATTTAAAACTGATGTGAATGCAAATTCATTTTGGTTTGGAGAATTTCCGAGATTAGAGCAACATCCTAAGTTTAAGAATGGTAAAACACACCCACCCACATACAAACAGTCCTTAAAATGTCTATTTCTCATGTTAAGACTTATATAGACTAATGACTACCTGATAAAGTAAGTAGAATTAGGATCCACACAATTAGAAAGGAAGGAAACATTTGTTAAGCACCTACTATGTGTCAGTCATTGGGGCAGCTAGGTGAATAGAGCACAGGCTCTTTAGTCCCTGTGACTCTAAACCCATTTTTGATTACTAGTGAGTACTGCTTCCAGGCTGGTGACTAGCTTATTTCTCTTGATCTCAGGTTGCTTTTTAAAATTAAGGAGGACTCAGGATGATACTGGTGATGTTATTTCCAAGAGAGTAGAGCCTATCCTGTCTTCAGCTATAAAGTATGTTGGGTCCATTTTTATTCCCCTCAGTTAGGCTCAGAGCTCACTACCATAACCCATTAACCTTCTCGGGAGCAAGTTTTTCCTCCTTACTCATACCCTATGAAAGCCTATGCTCCTGCTCACTCACATAGCTTCCCCCCTTTATTTTGTTGTAAATTCTTGTTCTCATGCAGACAAATCTGACAAATATTTAGACAGAGAAGACATAAAAAGTGCTTTCAGCAGCTACCACTTCCTTTCAAGAACTGTTTGGCAAAAAAGAAAATATATTTGAATAGTTCCCCTTGCATTGAACTCCAGAGGCGCCTGCCTTTCTCCTCCTCTCTGACAAAGCCTCCCCTTTGCCTAGGACTCCACCAGTCACAAAACCCCCAGGCTGCAAAGGAGGTGAAATGCATCATTGCTGTTGTATGATGTTGGGAGCAGGGCGACTGTGTGAGCAGAGAGGCTCTGGAGGGACAAATCTCCCTCCCCCTTGATTAAAAAGCACCATGGGTGCCCACAGAGAAAAAAAAAAGCTTTTGCTTGGGATGCTTAGCACAGGAGCTGAACTAATTAATGAAGAGGACTTCTTATTCCAGGAAGGGAAAGGAAAATGTCCTTATGTCATCCATGGCATCAAGTACCAGCCCAGACTGTTGGGGTTTAAAAAGAAACCAGGACAGACCAAAGTGCTAAGTGCTAAGAAATGTAATCCTCTCTGTCTCTCCTCCCTACCACCTTTCTGACTGATTTTCACAGCAATCTTGATGTGTTTGGGGATAGGAAGAGGGATAATGAGAGGGGCTGCCATGAACAGATGTTGGTACCCTCTTGGTATAGTCATATGGGAGGACTGATCAGCAAAAGGTTCATAGGGCCACGGACTGAGAGCTGGAAGGGGCTTATCTGGTCAGAGCCCTTTCGTTTTTTCAGGTAAGGAAACTGAGACCTACAACCCAAGTCTCCTGATTCCTTTTTATTTCACTCCATTGCCTTGGAGTAATAAATGGGAATGGGCTCCAATGAAAAATCGGGGGGAAGGGAGGGAATGGGATTTCTGCAGATAGGCAAGATCTTTTTAAAAAAATTATTTAGAAAACTCAAATAAGTTACCAGAAGAAACATGTTTTATCCTCAGTGCTCTCCTCTATCATCTATAACTCTCTTTCTAATATCACTTTCACAGAAAATAAAAACTCCCAGTCACTTGACTTGGATTCTCTTCCCTTGGCTGATGACATGAAGGAATTTCCCTTTGGCCCCCTTGGCTCGCATCTTCCCTTTCAGACTTGTTATTTTCAAGAAATGGGCTTGCACCCTCTCCCCTTCACATCAGGCTCCTCCTGGTCAGAAACACTGAGGTGTCTGATGGGGATGCATCTCCTCCTGGAGCATCACTGACCTGTCTTGAAGATCTCATAGCGTAGAGAGAAGCCGGCACCCTGCCGTGCATAATCAGACGTGAACTTAATGTAGAGCACTGAGCCTGATGAGATGATGGTGGGAGGGGCAATGTTCCCACAGTGCTTTCCCAGGAGGTCTGCAGATTCACTGTCCCCATCACGAATCTCAATGAAGTCATACCTAGTAAGGGGATACACAAGAAAGAAAGAAAATCATCATCATCATCATCATCATCATCAGAAGAAGAAGAAGAAGAATACATTGCCTTTGTGTGGTTCTTTGTAGCTAAGGATCCCCTGCCTAAAAGCCAATTTGACACAGTGCATAAAATGCTGGATCTAGAGGCAGAAAATTCTGAGTTCAAATCCTACCTCAGCTTCTGTTTCCTCACCTATATGATGGAGAAAATATTATTGTCTACCTCCCAGGTGTCATGAAGATCAAATGAGATAATACGCAAAATGCTTAGCACAGTGCCTAGCACATAGTAAATTCTCTACAAATGTTAACTATTAGTATTATTTATTTTCCATAAAATGGTGATGATAATAACAATACCTTCCAGGGTTGTTGTTTTAAGGATCAAATGTGATAATAATTGGAGTGTGTACACAGTGAGTGCTCTATAAATGTTAACTATTATTATTGGTTATTATCTGTAAAATGGGAGAATAATAGCTCCCATCTCATAAGGTTATTATAAGGATTCAATGCAATAATATATGTAAAGTGAATTGCAAAACTTAGAACATCATATAAATATTAGCTGTCATTATTTTAAGAGTATATGTGGCATAGTGGATAGAGTTGACTTCAAAGCCAAGAAGATCTGAATTCAGGTGCTGCCTCTAATAGGAGCTAGTTGCATAACCCTGGAGATGTCATTTAAATTTCTCTCAGGCAACTATCTCTGTGACTACAAGTTTCAGGGAAAATGTTTATATGTATTGCTAGAAATTTCCTAATTTGAGAGTCTCCCATGTCAAGCCCTATTCCCTATTATTATTTTACAGTTAACTTTTACATTCAGTTGCTCTACCTCGAGGTCAGTAAGGAATGCATGTTATTGTGCCCATTTTTCAGATGGGAAAATTGAGACCACTGAAATGACTTCCACAATGAATAAGTGAAATGATGAGAACAGTACTCAGATCTTCAGCTCCTGAGTTCTCAACATGATGCAATGGTACTACATTTCAAAAACTTCCAAAAAGAAAATGCCCACTTCCTCCTTTCCCAGCAGCCTCCCTTCTCCCTAGCTTCCTTTTCTTTCTGGTTCTCATCTTTATCTCCTTTTAAAGACATATTACTTTTATAGCATTCTCATCTTTATCTTTTTTTAAAGACATATTACTAAACCTATAACAGTTAGCTCCCTCCCTCCCCCCAGATGACAATGCAAATTTGAGGCATTACACCATGATCAGTGACAAGCCAAGAACATTAAAAATAAAGGAATCATTACTATAATCCAACTCTTCAATAAGACAACAAAAACCTTTCTCCAAGAGCCCAAGAGAAATCCCTGGGGAACCAGTCTCTTCTTGATGGAACTGTACATTTATTATATGAGCCTTTGCAAGCCAACATGCCAGTTTTAGGGCGTTTCCTAGTCTTAGGGACCTTGAAAAGAGTGGTCTACAATGATTTGGGGAAACCCTAAAGACCCCAATCCTTATGGAGGGCTGAGCACTTAGGGCTGCTGTGGTTTCTGGAAACCTGCAATTTGCTATTTGTGTCCCCTTGCCTCCTCTCCTCAGTTAATACTCCTGTCACATCAGCTTAGTTGAGAAACCTCTTCTTCCATCCGCTCCCTTTAAATTGCTGGCCACTGTAACATTATTTACTGAAAACTATCCATCTCCCTCTGCCTCCCTCTCCCTGTTTATTTACTTTTGCATCAACCTGTTAAAGTAACAAATTTCTCCCTCCAGGGCATGAAACAGAGTTGGAAATGTTATGCTCCATGGGATGCTGCCTTTCCTGTGCACACACATAGAGACCTCTTGGATAAGTAGCTTGTTCTAGGCAAAAAGGTCTCCTATCTCCATCCAGTCACACTCTACCAGTTAACAGTTTCCAATCCAATGAGTTGGGCTGACACAAAGGGAGGAAGTGGACCGGGCTCAGCTCCTGCCCAAGAATGAAGAGGATTGAGCTCTTAACAACAACAACAAAAAAAACCCTTAAAACTAAGGTTAGAGTAATAGAGGACAGAAGAAAATAAAGAGGAAGTCAGATTGTGGGGCTGGGGGTGGAAGAATAGTTTATGATTTTCACATGGTAGCTGAACTCAGTCAGCTGTGTATGATATTTTTGATCAAAAGTTTCTTAACTTTCGAAATAAAAGGCACTTTGGATGGAAAGTGAAAATTGACATAGTCCTTTTCTAGAGAAAATCCTTTAGCTTTTCTCAGACCCAGTCAGGAAAGCCCCTATCAACTAGTCTCACAATGTTATAACCCTTTCTCACAAAGGCTATCCCTGCCTTTCAATGCCTGATGGACTAACAGTGGTACGCAAGGATCTCTAACATTTGCCCACATTTCTTACTGCTCACAGCAGCCAGCTAAAGTAGGCAAGAGGCAAGTATGAGACCCATTTTCCTTAGCAGTTACCCAAATCACAGAAAAGTAGCATGGTTTTCTCAAGATTACACAAAAGTAGAGGGTGGAATGGGAACAGGGTGGGAAGGAGCTGAGAGCCTTCCATCTCTGGCTCCATTTTCCAATGATCCTATCTGGGTTTTCATACACGAATACCATTCGGCAAACAATATAGTATGTCTGAACAGGTACCTGATTTCTGCACTTTTGATTCAGAGTCAGAAGACCTAGACATGTGTTCTATCTCTGCTGCTTACATCACTTTGACCAGAGGCAAATCTCTTAACCTCAACTTCCTCATCTGTAAAATGGGGATGACATTTGTAATACTTATCTCCCAGAATTGTTTTTGAGTAAAGCATTTTGTTAATCTGTAATTGCTAAGAAATTAGAATTTTTTTTTAGAATATAATGCCCAATTACTAAGATCTTCCCGTTGCATACTCTTCCCCTAACAATGACACTGCTGTGAAGAAGCCATTCTACCCAGTTCAGCACAGTAGTCACAACCCACTTAACTGCACAACATCCTGTCCCGACTTCTTTTTTTTTTTTAAGTAAAAAGTCACAATCTAAATGACACATAGAGAATGTTCTGTTTGTCTCCTGCTACAACTGACTCACTCGGGAAAACGTGTCTTATTATTGAAGGATTTCCTGCAAACGGAACAAATCTCTTTAGATATTTCAACATAATCAAACGAATTGGTGAAGACTCAATAGTGCTTAGAAAATCTGTTTTTTCTGAACAAATGTAGCTCAATTTCTGACAAAAGCTATTAGGGAATCTGGGTGCCTCTATCTTCCTGGGGGTTCTTTCCCAGCTGAGGGGCAGAGTCAGGGGGATTCCACAAAACCTAAAATGCTTCTCCTCTTAAAACACACCATTGGTCTTAAGGACCGAAGCATGAACCAACTAAGAGACACATATTAACTGCTCTGTTTGTCTTTCATTAGGCATATAATCTCTCTCAAAATGAAAAAATTCCTTGCAAAGCTAGAGCACCCCTTCTGATCTTCAGGCTTAAAGCATGGAGAGAGTGTGTGAACATCTCTGTTTCTGATCCTTTGTTCACCTAGGACCATTCCCTAAGTATCCTGTTCTTTTGTTCATGGGTTCCGATGATCACAAGCTGAGCCACTAGTAGTTCCATCATTTTCTTTGCAAGTTCAAGATACTAGGCTACTCTCTAATTTCACTGGGTAAATGCAACTAACACAAATCAAAGAGAAAATGGTTGTTGATGATGGATATGGGAATGTGGGAAACTGGGAACGTCACGGGACCCCTGTGTGATCTAGATCATTCACATACCCTAATCTCAACCCAAGCTACATAGGAAGTGTTTCCTTGGGGTTGATGCGTGTTAAGGAGAGAAAGGGGAAGCAAGCTTCTAAGAATATTTAGCATTTATTCAGCACTTTAACGTTTACAAAAAAGCTGTACCTTCAACCCTGTGAGGCAGGAGCCACTATTATAGTATCTTCTTGTTTGGACATTTTAGTCATATCCGACTCTGTGACCTTGTGGACATCTGTCTGTGGGGTTTTTGGGGGCAGAAATACTGGAGTGGTTTGCCAATTTATTTTCCAGTGGCAAATAGAGGTTAGTTAAATAACTTGTCCAGGATTACATTGTCAATAAGTATCTGAGTCAATATTTGAATCCAGATCTTCCTGACTCTGGGTCAGCTACCTACCAAGGAACTTTCTGCTTTCCAGAAGAGCAACCTCCCCTGACACTTCCTGAGCAAGATACCAAAGAACAGACAAATCAATCTGGCAAAAATTAGAACCTAAAGGGCTTAGTGGATTAAGTTTCTTACAGGGCAGGATTTTCTAACCTACCCCAAGATAGCCCTTCTTCCCTGGATTCTACAGATCCCATTTCTCATGAATGGAGTACAGTGGAACCATATAGCCTAAGTATCCTATTGATATCATAGGTGATCCCTACCAAAGTGTCATGATCATTCTAGGTAGTAAAAGCTGTTAATACATCTCAATATGGCATTTAAATCCAAATCCCATAGGCAGGCAGCCAAGCACCCTTTTCTATTGTTTAGATTCCAAATGCAGGCTTTAAATGCTGTTTCATATAGGTGTACTATGTCAACAATTATCTGTTTTTTATTAAGGGCCCTTGGTCTCTTGAAGAACCCATGTCCACTCTTTGCAGACTATTATCTCCTTATAGTCACCAAGCCATTCCACCTGTTTCTTGAAATCAAAACGCTGCTTCAATGGCTCTAAAAACATGAAATATAACATTATGAGTGGAAAAAACTCATCTCAAATCACTTTGACAGCATTTTCACTATTAGCAGCAAACAAATCAACTATAATTAAAATGCTGTCAGAGTGATTTGAGATGTTTCTCACACTTCCAAAGTGCCATATTTCATGGGTAGATTACCCAGGCCAGGGAATATATCACCTCCCGGAGTGCCTTTCTTCCAAGGAGCTCAAAGCCTTTCTTTTTTTTTTTAAACAAACACTGTCTCATTAATCCTTGTATTAAAAAAAAATCTGTGAGGACGGTAGGTGGCAAAAAATTGAGGAAGCATTTCCACTTCTCAGAAGGCAAGGCTGCTAAAAACACAAAGAGATGATATATATGCATGATGCTGAAATAAATGGTCAATTCAGTCAACTTCAAGTTATCTATAATGAAAAGATTCAGTCAAACTGGCTCAGGATAGATTCTGAAGGACTTATACAAAAACATTCCTAATTTAAGCCAAGGTACCTTATGGCAAATGATCCATATGGGCTCTGCCAAGGTTCAGAGAACCAGGAGGGCTTAATCTCACTCCAGTTTGGAAGAAGGTCCTTTGACATAAACAGGAATCAACAGAAAGTACTTGGGAAATACTCTCACCCCCCTCCCAATAAGCTTATAGGACACTAGGAGGTTTATATATATGAACTATGATACTAATATAATCTAACTGAATGGTTCTTGTCTTTGGCCATTTGTTTTATCATCCTGGTGTTAAAAACTAGGAACAATTCTCCTATGTGCATATGGTATGTAAATGTTACATCTAGATTTATTTTGTTCAATTGTTTTCAGTTGTATCTAAATCTTTGTGACCCCATTTGGGGTTTTCTTGATAGAGATACTGGAGTAGTTTGACATTTCCTTCTCCAGTTCATTTTACAGATGAGGAAACTGAGATGAGGATAACTATCTCTTTATTTCTTATCAGGTTACAATCCAGACTTCTACAATGGACCCTTATTGGACTCCTATGACTTAGAATATATGTTCCTTGAGGGTAGGAACTATCTTTCTATAACACTTCCTTGTATTTGTATTTGTATTCCCAGTGTTCAGCACACTATCCATAATAATGATAAATTAATAAATAATGATAGAAATATAAATATGTAAAAATAAATAAATACAAGATAATAAATTAATAATTACTTGTGGAATAATTGTTGAAGGACTGGCAAAATGCTTTACATATGATATCTCATTTGATCCTCAAAACAATTATTTCCATTTTACAGATGAATAAACTGAGAGAGGTTAAGTGATTTACTCATGATATAGCTAGTAAGTACCTGAGGCAGGATTTTAACTCAAATCTCTGGAACCCTATTCATTACATCTACCTGGCTACCTTCCTATAGAGCTGAAAGGGATTTTAAAGGTCAGCTAATCCAACCCCCTCCTTTTATAGAAGGAGGTTAAGTCATCTAGGATTCAAATCCAGCTATTCTGATTCCAAGTCAGTACCTTTTCAAATGCATTATGTTGCCTGAACATACATATCAATCAATAAACATTGTTTAAGTTTGTGCTATGTGCCAGGAACTGTTGTTATTGTTGAATGTATACAGTATACAGTATAAATATATACTGTGGATGTATATATAGAGATATATATCAATTGAAGATGTATATCTCTATATATACATCCACAGTATATTGAAGATGTATATATAGAGATACATCCATTGAAGGTAACAAACAAAGAGATATAGATGTAGGTAAATGTAGGCAGTTAAAGCTCACAGTACATGGAAAACCAGGACTCATTCCTGAATTCAAAACTAGCCTTACTTATTAGCTGTCACCCTGTGTGATTTTACTCTTTTTGCCTCAATTTCCTCATCTATAAAATGAGTTAGAGAAGGAAATGTCAAATCATTCCAGCACCCCTACCAAGAAAACCCCAAGTGGGGTCACAAAGAGTTAGACACAACTGAAAACAATTGAACAAGATAAATGTAGATGTAATCTTTATATACTATATACATATATTCAACCAATAGTCTACTAAGATTTCACATATAAAGCTGTGTAATAAAAAATATTAGGAGTCAGAAGCTAGGAACCTCAAATCCTAATTTTACTAGGTGACCTTGGATCTCTACCTCAATTTCCTCATTATAATATAAAGAGGTAGGACCAGGTCCCTTCCAACTGTCACATTATGGTTCTAAGAAATTACCTAAAAATTGTTTCTCTTCTATGTTTTAGAGGTTTAGGTATGTGGGATGCATATGTCAAGTTTATGCTGATGAACTTGTGTCTATGTTGGGTGTATTTTTAGTAGTTGTTATTTTAGCATTTCTTCCCCCCCCTCTCTTTATTGCTTCCCATCACAAATCTTTAATGTTTGTAGCTATTCCTTCTCAATCTTCTCTCAGTCAAGGTCAGAGCTTTGAGGGGGGTTAGGAATGGGAGGGGGGAAATGGTGAAATCTGGCCTTTTAGCAAAAGAAGCACGAAGAGAATATAACCCAAAACAAACTGAAGGACTTATCCCCCTAAACCTTGGAGGCAAGAAAATAAAAAGTACAAATACCATCTATTTATAACAGTTGGTTGTTTTTCCAACAATAGGGGAGAACCTTTCACTGCTCATTGTTCCTCTCACAGCCAACTGCCAAGAATGTTGCTTTACATAAGGAAGGAGAGTTTTCAGACAGTATGTCTGACAAATTTCACTGCAGATGAACTTGGGGCGGATGAAGCCCACTGGGCGGAACTCGGGTACCACCCACCCTCCCAGACACACACACACACACACACACACACACACACACACACACACACACAC
>JAJPUD010000325.1:53181-63434 GCA_023553655.1 Myrmecobius fasciatus
CACACACACACACACACACACACACACACACACACACACACACACACCATCCCTTGGCTGAGTGCTTCTCCCATACCAGTGAGTCACATTCCTGTGGCACTGTGGCTAGCCCCCTGCCCCTGGGAGGAGAAGCCCTGATGAGAATCTTGCTCACATGGGACATGTCTGGAAAATCATTCGTTACATAAGAAAACAAGATGTGCTAATGTGCTGTTTAATACTTTTCAGCAGGCTGTTTATTCGGGGCTTACATATGGCTGTTTAGTTCTATTTCTGTCTCCAGGACCAACTCCATAAAATCCTCACCCTCACTCTTTAACTTACAGGGCCCCTTCCTTAGTGTTTGGAAATGAGACTGCAGAAACAAAAGGAAGAGCAGCTTGGAATTTCCAGGCACTTCCTTCAGGTCTGTTTCTCCCTGGATGTGTGAGCCACTGGAGAGCCGGAAGCCCCCACGGGCGGCCCACTACCAGGACTGGTCCTTTGGGTTCTGAGTCAGATAACTAACTAACTGTCGATTTCCTTGTCCGTGAAATGGGAATGATGGCAATGTCCAGTTATCTCAGAGATCTGGGTGGAAAGGAAATAAAATCACCTAGAACAATTTGGGGAAATATATGGAAGGCCTGTTTTAATGGCAGTGTCTGATTCCAAGGGGAGCCAAAGAAAGGAATCAGGATAATTTACCCAATCCCCTTTCCAGTGCCTGTTGTGAGGGAAGAGTTCATTCCCTTCACCCGGGTGAACTGTTTTCTCCCAGACAGTCATTTACTACTCCCAGCTCCCAGAGGATCAAATTGTGAAAGCAAGTCATAACCTCTCCATCTGTCCAGAAAATGGGATCCCTGCTGAGAGCAGAGGTGCTTTGGGATGAGGGAATTACTGCATCTGAGAGGTTTTGTAGTTTTTTTTTCCCTTTTCCTTTGTAAAGGCTTTATTCTTGTAGTCATTTTCTGCCACCCCCTTCCATTTTCTGGCAACCAGTCTCTACAACAAAGCTTGGAAAAGGCAAAGGCCATTTGAAAATGTTCCATGCAGAAGCCTGAAGAGACAGGAGAGGCAATTCAGCATCACATGGCAGGTGGGACTGGTCCTGCTCTTCGATTCATTTCACATGTGGCTTCAGGTTACACAGCCTGGAGTTTTTGCAGGCTCCTGGGATTAACTGATCACGGAGTAAAATCTATGGCAGCGGGAAAATGATGAGCTCACATGAGTTCTCTGAACAGAAGAGTAGGCACTCAGTGGTTAGTCAGCTGAAATGGCTTCCCTCACTCAGCAATCGCTCGACTTTCATCCCATTCATATCCTGGCTCTTCTTCTGGAAGGTGATAAATGAATACCTTGTTCCTGCTGAGTTTAAAGGCGAATGGACATATTCAAATCTGGGTTAGAGTTCTGATCTTCTCCTAGCAGAGACAGGACTCCACCTTTCTAGCTAGAATGAGTTGGGGGAAAACTGGAAAGTTTGGAAATAGCAAAAAAAAAAAATACTTGAGTGTTTGATGGGTCCACTTGGAAACTAGTATGGAAAGGTGGAGCTTATTGGAAAAAAAAGCCTCCCCACTAAACTCCAAGCAAACTTCCCTGACTAGGAAACTGCAATAAAGTCAGCAAACGGCTGTTTCTTTCCATACTTGACCCGGCAGTCTTTTTGAAAGATGGCACTCAAGGAAAAAAGGAAAGGTTTTAGTATTGTGCAGTCCTTTTGTCTCTTAGCAGTCTGTCCTTCTGGGAAATGGAAATTACAAACACCCCTTAGCTATGGGGGTCCCTCAAATTGAGCCAGAAGGAGCTAGCTGGATTTGGAGCTGAGACAAGAAGGGGCCAGAAGGAGAGACCTGGGAAGAATAGAAGGCACCCAAGACTAATAAAAAGACAATCAGATGGAGAGTCTGCATCCTGCAAATCTCTAACTTGTTCTGTGACTTGAATCAAGTTTTTTCTCTCTTGATACCATAGGTTCCCAGCCTATAAAATAGAGTAATGATTCCCTGCATTCTGCCTTCCTCAAGGCATGATGGGAGGAGATAAAATGCTTTGAACCCTTTGGATGAAAGGTACTCCATTAAACCAGAGGTATCATCAGTAAATAATTATAACAATAATTATTTTAATGATAATGATGATGATAATGGGCAATGAAGAGGAGATAAACCACCCACCTTGAGATGAAAAAAAAAGTCTCTTTGGTTAAAACCTATTATTTCTATCCTTTCGAATTTCTAGCTCCTGATACTTTCCTCTTTCAAAATACCCATTCTTGGACTGAAATATTATTTACTCCTTTCCTTTGCACTAAAACAATTATTTGTTCCGCTGCTTTCCCTCTCACTCACTCACTCTCTAGTGTGTCAGGCTTGGCCCTGACAGCTCAGCCATGGACTGTTTACAAGTCTTGCTCACCCTCCCAAGCTCTGGTTCAGCTCCATTGACACTAAAGGCGAGAGAATTCTCTCTGTGTGAGGAATCAATTACTTCCACTGACACTCTATTACTTGCCCTCACATCCTCTGATTCCAGATGTAGTCAGAGGTGGTAGGGAGGATGGCAAAGAATTTGAAAGGGAGACCAAGGGGGGTAGAGGGGAGGGGGAAAGAAGTGCATTGGGGTGGAGGGAGGCCGGTCGAAGGTTAAGAAGAAGTGGTTTCTTGCTACTAATTGAGATCTACACCTTACAGAAAAAAAAGCTATAGCTGCCTCACTTAAGGCATAGAAAAACCATCTCTTTCCTTGACTGCCCTGCTGGAATCCGGAGGTGACTCTCTGGCAGTCAGAGAGGAAGAAATGGAAAGAAAGAAAGAAAGAAATTAAAAGGTTGACACAGGGACCAGACAGGCCCCAAACACTTAAGTATTGGGACAAGAGACAGCACACCTGGCTGCCATCCCTGATAGGGAAGACGTGTCACCGGTGGGAGAAAAAGATGCAAAAAGTAACAAGACCTTTCACCAACAAGTCATGCACAAAAAACCCAAGAAAGTACCCCAAATGAATTATGCTTCTCCTGGGCCTCTTGAATTACCTCTTTGCCTTTCTTCTGAGGTAACTCTCATCAGACTGTCTTTAGGAGTTCCAAGATTTTTACCATAATATGATCATGGGCCCCTCGTTTGAGGGTCCAGCTCTGTCTCCACGATACATATCCAAAGGGTTACTCATGATTATTAATTACACATTTAGGAGTACAGACCACAAATTTCATGATGAAAGTTATCCAAATTAAAATTTAGATAAATCAGTCACAGTTACTGTGCATCAGTTAAAAGCAACCAGTTCTTGAGATAAAATAAAGACCAAAGCTGTTTAAATATTAGGTGGTTAGCAGTCCCTATCCATGATCTAAGAACTTACTGATAAGCAAGAAAAAGAATATAATTGGGAAGTAGCCAGCAGCTTCAATGCCAAGTAAAAATCCTGGAGCTTTCTTCTCCCTTTCTTTCTTCTAGTCTCTTCCTTCTCCCTGTATCAACAATTTACTCAGTAGTTTGAATTTATTAAGCACCTACTGTGTGTCAGACACTGTGCCCAGCATTGGTAGGCTGCTAGCATCACACAAACTGGTACATGACTTATTCATGACTATATCTTCTCCCAGGATAGTTTCAGGGAGTACAGTGAAAACCTGAGCATGACATACTTTTCTAGGGTTTTCCTTTTAAGAGTAAAAACACAATTTTTGAACCAAAAAACTTGTTAGACATATTCTGCAATCAAAGAAGCTAGATTGTGTGATACAAAGATTCAATACACCCAAAACAATGGAATGGAAACTGAATTTGGGATCAAGAAGATCTGGGATCAAATCTTCTTACCACTGAACAAGGTAGTATGAGTGACTTGAGCAATAATTTCATTTCTTGGAGCCTCAGTTTCTTCATCTGTAAAATGAGGGGGTTATATTAGATGGCCACTAAGATCTCTTTTAGCTTTAAATCTATGGTTCTATGACCTTAATACCAAAGGAAATTGTGGAATCTATTTTTCTAAATAAAATTAGCACATTATTTTTCTGGGAAGGCTTGAATGTGTTCCTTAACTAATCCATGGGGACATTCTTTTGAATTTCTCTCAGCCTAAGGGTTCCAGGATCTCTTAACACTAAAAAATATAATAAAAATATTAAAAATATTTTTAAAAAAAGAATTAGAAAGACGGGATTGGAAGAAGAGATGGGGTAAACTAAATGACCTTTGAGATTTCTTTCAACTTTAGATCTATGATTTTTTGACCCTATCAATGTCTTATATTTCCTATAATCTTCATGAATATGTTGCTCCTCTTTTTCGTCTATTTTGTTCACTCAATGTATTTCATTTTGTTTCTTATTCCCTCCATACTTGGAGTTCCCATTGAATTTCCTGAGATAGATTCTTGCCCTATGTAATTGGATGGGAGAATTACATCGAATTACATCGGGTGAGATGCTGGCCCTTAGGGAAACTCCAGATTCAGAGGAGGTGCCAGGGTTGAGAGTGAGAACAAGTAGGATTGTGTATTATGAAATTCCCAAGTGGTTTTCCCAATCAAAAGATAAAATGCATTGTTTAGAGGACAATTTACATTTGGACTGTCACTATTACAACATAGTATGTTTGCAAACAAGCTGGTATAAATTAACTGTTATCCCTCCTGCCCTCTAATCTTGGTAGGAGATAGGGAATAATTTGTGGGCTCTCCTTTATTGGTTATTTTGGGGTTCCCCCAACCCCTGCTGAAACCTCATGGTTTTGGGTAGAGGTCTAAGTCATGAATAAGGAACTAGCTAAAACTAGATTTTACTCCATGCCGTTGCTCACCTCTAAACATTGTTTACTGCTGACTTTCATCCCCATAAGAACAAATAGATAGATATGCTTCTTAAATATAGAAAAGAATTACTACCTATTGATTCCTTGTGGAAATGAAACCATTTTGATAGCACAAGTGACTATAATAATAATAATAATAAATAATAATATTACTATTTATAATCAAGTCAATTCTCCCTTATGAGCTTAAGATGACCTTATACTGAGCCTCCTGGGAAACAATGAGGATTCTCAATTATCTTGGATTCCCTGAGAATCAACTTGTCACTAGCTAAAGATATACATGCATGACAACCGGGAAGTTTCTGGTATCTAATGACAAAAAGTCATGGAGTCATTAAAAAAAAAATAGAACTGAAGGAGTCCTTAGATATTTCTAGTTTTCCACCTTCATTTGACAGATGGGAAAGTTGAGGTCTAGGTTTCGAAGGCGGTCACATTAAAAGAAGTTTGCTGAAACTTTCAATGAGTGCTGGAGAGGTCAAAGGAGACTTTATAGATAATTATGTAGGATTCAAACTGGATGGTGAAGGAGAGATGAGATTTGGGTAAGCAGAAAGGAAAAGGAAGAGAATTCTTTGGAGGTGAAATAATGTAACTACAGGTCCTGAGACAGGAAGAGAAAGAGAGAATGGGGAATATGGAGAGATGTTAGGATAAGAAGAGAGCGTGGTTATCCAATCTTTCCTATTTCAAATACATAAAATGCATAGTCAAGAACAGATACATGTGAACATCATAATTTTAAAAAGTACATCATCTATTTCTAGGGTTGGGCTGGTAAGTGTTTAACAACCAACTCTTTGAGAAATGCAGAAAACACTGCTATGTTTAATTGGAATTATTAACATTGATCCCAATCACTTTCTTAAGTCTAAACAATCAACAAAACAATCAATCTAGCCACATTTTTGGTAGCATTTGACAATGTATAAATGTTCATACAGAAAATTTAACAACCAGTTCTTGCAAACCTGTACAACTGGTTTCAGTGCACCCCTATTTACTTCCAAAAAGGATATGAAACAGTATAAAAATCAAAACCAAAAGTGATATCAACAGAACAGTCAGGAATAGAAACAGAAATGGGACTGCTTAAAGAGAGCACAGGAAGTAGATTTTAGCAGGCACTTAAGGTGAGCCAGTTATATACAGTTAATTCAAGCTTACAAATTTATACTCAGTATGCTAGCAATGTATGTGTAAGGCCCTATTCTTGGAGTCTGAGGGAAATAAAAAAGAATGACTTAGTCTTTACCCTAAAGGAGCTTACTACCTAGTAGAAGAGAATACACAGCTATTTCTTTTCTGTTCCATCACTCCACCTTGTATCATTCCTTATGCCTAAAATACTCCCCTTCCATCTTTTAAGACCCACTTCAGGTTCTGCCTTCTCGTCAAAAGTGATTTCTCCTTCATATATTAGACAACATATGATTTCATAAGAAAACACAACAGGATTACATAAGAAAACATAATTTGAGAATGAAAACTGAATGCAAATGTATTTTCTTATGTGGTACTACAGATTTTTGTGTATTTTTAACTCCCTACTTCCTGCCTAATAGATTATAAGCCATTTCATCATGATCTCTGTGTCACCTCTGGGTGCATCACACTGTTGTGCAAATACAACATAATAAATATTGGGATTTTTTTAGAGGGGGGGATCTGAAGCCTTGATTTCAGAACTTTCAAAGCTCCTATTGAGAGGATTCTCTCTACTAGCAGAAATCAGGACCTCTTAGAGAGTTGCCCCCATACTCACTGTTCACACAGCCAACTTGTGTCAAAAGCAGGACTATGAAACCAGCTACAACCTACTGCCCCTCTTTAGTTGTTGAATGAATGGAGAGCTTCTATCCAGTTGAAAGAGCTACAGGGAAGCAATATGATTCAAAGAAAAGAATATGGACTTTGAAGTTAGAGGACTAGTGTCACACTGGGTAAATAATTTGCCCTGCCTGATGCTCAGTTTTGCCTTAAAATAGGAAAGCTGGATTCTAACTCTAAGTTTATGATTCTTTATTATGAAGACCAAGAACCAGAAAGCTTAGGCAACTTGCTCAAGAGAGAACCCCTGGGGCAAAATCACAGACATTTTACTCTTATTTTACATATAATTCTAATAGTTATCTGATTTCCAAACCTACAGACAGATTAGAAGCTACAAATTACAAGGAGGAGATTGCCAGAGAAATTATAACTGCCTGAAAGGGAGGAGACTTGAGAAGCAAAGATAAAAATTCAAATAACATAGTAGTTGGTAGTCATTTCAACTTGGGCCAGACAGATCTAATAAAAATCACCACAGGCCCTGAAGCCATTTTATAACTGTTGCATATCATGAATTATATTTATAATTACAACCTTGAATCATCAAGAATAAGTTTAATACTGATTAGTAAGTATCCTCTGCTTAATAAGACAAAGAAGAATATAACAGATTTCAGAAATATTTCCACCAAATATGGTTAAACATTTTTTAAAGTTTTGGCACTTAAAGACATAAACTCTAATTATGTGGAAAATTCACTTATGAGAAATACCTCATTCACTATCAGTGCCACATAAATAAAGCATTGTTGTTGTTATCCATTCATTTTTTGGTTGTGTACTATTCTTTGTGACCTCATATGGGGTTTTCTTGCCAGGGACCCTAAAGTGGTTTGCCCTTAGCTTCTCCAGCTCATTTTCAGAGATGAGAATATGAAGGTAAACAGGATTAAGTGATTTACCCAGAGTCACACAGCTAGTAAGTATCTGAGGCAGGATTTGAACTCAGGAAACTCTCTGACTCTAGGTCTGCAATTCTATGGATTGTGTCAGCCAGCTGCCAACAAAATTCTACAGACTTTAATAATAAACCTTTACCAGAGTAAAGCATTTACTCATATGTTGTTGACTTTATGCCCTATGATGTTGTCATATGATGTTGTAGGGAACTAGATTGTCTTACATAGCTCAATATTATTTTATATGTCATGGATCTTGTCTTACCAATTAGACTGTAGGTTGCTCAAGGGAAGGAGCCAAAAGTATCCAGTTTCCCAAATATGGCATAACTGTATTTAAAATACAGTTTAAAATAAAATGGGGTCTTTATAAATACAAATTGCCCCTAAGTTTTGGGCTTAGAAAATGCTCCCTTAAAGTCTTGCTGGTCTTAGGATGGTATATTTGAATGCCTGTTAGTGCTTTCTCTTCTTAAAAAAAAATGGGTTTTGGGGGCAGCCAGTTGGTTTAATAGATAGAGCACCAGCCCTGAAGTCAGGAGGACCTGAGTTCAAATTTAGACTGTGTGACCCTAGGCAAGTCACTTAATCCCATTGCCTCAGCAAAAAAAAAAAGGGGGGGGGGAGTGTTTCAAGGCATTCTACTGAAGGGTTATCTTTAAGAAGACCCTGAATCTTGAAAGATTTGGTTCTTTGTTCCTTGGTGGCCAATAGCTCTAGGGCATAACTAAGAGTGTGAAACTGTCTGTAGGATATGATGCAATCACTCATGAGTTAATTCTGTGTCATTTGTAGGTTGAAGATTTCTTTTTTTTTCCTGTACATCTTACCATGTGTTTTCCTCTCACACCTCCCCTAAAAAAATAAAACTCAACCAGTTGGGGGATGATTCAGCTGAAAAGCCTTTGTCTGCCAAAGAAGCAAAACCATCACTGGCCACACCACTGGGCATGAAGTCAGCTTCTCCCTGTTTGCCCAGTGTCTTGGGTACAGCCTGATATTCTGTCTATTCTGACCCCCCTCACCTCCTTAGACACTGTGGTTTCTGATTTCTGTCCTAGGCCACTAAACAGGTCAAAGAGAAGGGGAGGGGAACACTCAGGAAGTCAACCAGTGGTGGTGGCCATTGAATGCTGAGGTTTTTGAATTCAGTATTCCTAATAACTAGACTGTTCAAAGAATAAAATCTCTGTTCAAAGAGCAAAAATCCACAAATGGTGGTAAAACTTAGGGGATGACTAAGAAGTTAACTCCACAATAAGACCAAATTAGGTATTCATTTTCAAGTCACAAAACTTTGAAAGTAATTCAAAGACTATTCCTCATGGGGCAGCTAGGTGGCGAAGTGGAAAGGGCACTGGGTCTGAAGTCAGGAGGACCTGAGTTCAATATGATCTTACTTATCACTTACTAACTTATACTTGTATGTGTTTGTACTATATGTGTGTGTGTGTGTATTCCTCACATCAAGTTACTTTTCAAAATAAAAAAAAAAGAGTTAAAACCATTGGTTCCAGTGACAAGTTAAAATCCCTCAGTTTCTTTATCTGTAAATTAAAAGAGGGGATAGAATTTGAAACCCAAATTTATAAAAAAAACATTGTTAAAAATTATTTTAACATGTAATGGGAGGGATTAAAAATATATATATTTAAAAAATTTTAACTTTGAGAAGTGAAAAAAGTAATAGTTAATATTTATACAGCGATTACTTTGTTCCAAACATTATGTTAAGCACTTTTTAATTATTAGTTCATTTTATCCTCACAATGACTCTGGGAAGTAGGTACTATTATTATCCCCAGTTTAAAGATGAGGAAACTGAGATAAACAAAGGTTAAGTAAATTCCAGATGCTATATTAAGCACTTTTCAATTTTTAGCTCATTTTATCCTACAACAACCCTGGGAAGTAGGTACTATGAGAAAACTGAGGTAAACAGAGGCTGAATAACTTGCCCAGGAGTCACTCAGCTAAGTGCCTGAGAGTAGATTTGAATTCAGGTCTTCCAGATTCCAGACCTGGGGACACCCCAATGTTCTGAGGATAAGCCTGGATCAGATGGTCTCTGAGGTCCCTTCTGGCCCTAGACTGGCCCTAGGCTTCTGGCCTATAACTAACAAATTTACTGAGCTCTCTGCCTCAGTTTTAAGGATGTAAGTCCCCAGGGTGAGGGAAGACAAAGGCTCACTGGCCACTGCTTTGAAAATAACCTTGGATAATCCTTTCAAAACAGGGAACAGTTCCCAGCTCACAGAGTAGTTGCTGGAGTCAGTCCTATAGATGGAGCATAAGGAAATTTGTGGAAAAAACATGATCTGAGCTCCTTCTCCTCAGCTAGAAAGGCTTAAAAAAAACTATTAGCTTCTTACTCCTTCCTATCTTTCCTCCTCCCCCCATCTCACAAATACACTCTCATTGCTTTGGTGTTGCTGCTGTGTCCTATCATCTGAAGGACAGTTCAGGCAACAGCATGGGTTCCAAGTTTTATTTTTGGAAGCATCAATCCTACAAGCACTAAGAACCAGACTCAGTCTGTAACATGCACACAAAAGGGAAAGACAGAAGAAGCTGATTTCCTTTGATTTGAAGTGCCTTCTAAGCTTCCTTGGAACAGAGATGAAGACTAGAGGGAAAGAAGGAGGTGGGGAGAAAGGGAAGAGAGAGAGAGAGAGAGAGAGAGAGAGAGAGAGAGAGAGAGAGAGAG
>JAJPUD010000325.1:63444-84442 GCA_023553655.1 Myrmecobius fasciatus
AGAGAGAGAGAGAGAGAGAGAGAGAGAGAGAGAGAGAGAGAGAGAGAAACACCTTCCAGGACTTCAATTACAATAAATTATTCCTTTCATAATGAAGTAAAAAAAACAAAAAGAGTGGGGGTAGAGCCAGTTTCTTCTGAATACAAATGGTCAGCCAAAAGAATAGAAACTGAAAAAAGGAAGGTTTGAAAGAAACAGATGTGCCTCCCCAAATGGTAAAGATGAGAATACAAAAATGCACAGGGAGAGAAGAGGGAAAGGGGGTGGGGGAGGGTGTGGATGGAACTTGAAAGGAATGGAGGATGTAATCAAATATCTGTTGCCAGGAATTTGAATTGACCCTATCTGATCCCTTCCTGCCCAAATGGGTACCCAAGGAAAATAATATACCCAAGTATGACCTCCTCCTGACCTCCCTGTACTTCTAGGTTCCATCAAACATGATCTGGGCTGGGGTAGTGGAGGGGGGTTAGGGTAGGAGAAGTAGAAAAAGGAAGAAGACAAGAAAGCCTGATAAATGGAAGATGAGTCACAATCTATGTGCTCCTGCCAAACAAGCAACTAATCCTCTATCTCCCTCTATTCTCTCAGGAAAGGGGCAAAATCAGGACTTGTCGATGGGAGAGAGGGAGAATCGGGGCCTTGAAAAGGGTCCCCATAGCAACATCATTCAGAAATCCTTGCGGACCATGCACTGGGGCAGTGTGAGAACGTGCTTATATAACTTTTCACGCTGCCCAGTTGCTTTGTGCTAAGTTATTAGCTCCCAGATTTTTCCATGAGGAACTTGTGATTTCCCCCTATACCAGGGATGCATAAACATTAGATGACCTCCTAGAGATTTAACTGAGAGCTCTGCTGCCATCAGCAGAACAGAACTGAGCCCTCTGTAGAGACAGAGGTGCTTACTCAAATTTCTCTGAACTCCATCAGCCCCAAGATCAGGTCTTTCTGAACTCCTATGTCATGCCCTGCTCATCTCATGAACTCCCGGCCAAAGAAACAAAGGCAACGGGCTGCCTCAGTTAGAGGCTCTGACAGGCTCTTCTGCAGAGCTGATAGCAAAAAAGAAACTTTTAAGTTGATGTGGAAAGATCCCTGCATAGGTGAATTTCACTGAAGCAAAGAAATAACTGAATTACCCTGAGTCATCTTTAGAATCAAGGATTAAACTAGAAACTGTTTCCCCTGACATTAAATCACAGGAGACAGCCAGCAATTCATCCTACCCCTCCAGTCCTTAGCAAAGAGTAAGTCTTGTTAGGGAAAACATCATGTCAGATACAAAATAGCCACAGGGAAAGAGTGACAATAATTCACTGAGTTACAAAATATATTTTTCAAGAGCGATCCATTTCATCCATTCAGAGAATATAGCATGATCAAATTATGGGACTTGAGTGAAATCACTACCAATAGCATAATCCATGTGACTTCTTTGCATTTATCCATCTATGACTTCCCTTTTAATAACTTTTAAAACACGCCCTCAATGCTGAGTGCATAGGAGCTCAAAAAAAAGGCTTGGCTAATTAATCTACTTAACATGAAATTTTTCCTTAAAAAAAAAATAGTTCCTTTTTTCTGAGAACTGGAAACTCTAGATGCCTCATGTGACGGAAAGTCAGGAGACCCAACTTCTAACCCCAGTTCTCTGAGGGTAAAGGTTGTTTTATTTCTTATCTTTGTATCTAACTGCCTTAAACAAGCTTTCAACAGGGTAGGTGCTTAATAAGTGTTTGCTGAATCTATCTGAACACCAAGTTTTTTTTTTTTAAACTTAACATTCAGCTCCCAACCATGATCTGATAATATATTTTTTTAAACGGAATATTCTCTTTTCAGTCTGAATGTGGAAACATAGCAAGCCAAAGTTTCTTAAAGAAAACGATAAATCTGTTTTTGTCCTGAACTTTCCAAAAACCAGTTCCATACATAGATCCTGAAACTGATACTGGATGTCCAAAACATTCAGAAAACAATGACTTTTGACAACTTAACTTTTTTTTTTCTAGCCCCTATCCCCAAAGCATGAATGATTAAAGGTCAGTTTTGTGAATCAAATGGAATCTTCATGTGTGGAAAATATAGTAGTATCTATGACCCACTAAGGTAAGGATCTGATTTTGGGGGATCTCTCTGTACCCAAGAAGGCACACACCATCATGTCACTGGGTTAACTGGACCCTTCTGGTCCTGAAAGATAATGGCCAAAGGCAATACACTCTGGAGCCAAGACTCACCATGGAGAATCAGGTTTTGTGACTTATTGATCTCTTACATCATGGGATTCAGGTGGTGGTAAGGGGAGAATGGGGAGATGCTGTAGTTACTAAAAGGGAATTAGGTAGCACTTACTTGCAATCGTGTTTTTCAATCTCAAAGTGGGGATTGAAGTTGAGGACAATCTTCTGGTTGGGTTCTGGAGCATAAACGATCCACTCACAGTTCTGGTGGGAGGGATAGTCCTGGGGATAGCCAGGGGAGGTGATATAGCCAGCATCTTTGGAATTCAAACGACCTCCACAAGGTAGGCCTAAAAAGGAAGGCAAACATCAAGAACTTCATGTGGGTGCTTTGTATTCCTCCCCCTTCTTTCCCTCTTTCCTTTCTCCTCATGGCTGATTAAAAACTATTTTACAGACCTTTTATGGCAGTACACAGAGCTGACCCACTTACTCATTCAGTGGGCAAGATTATTACAGCTCTTCTCTCTTTCCTACACCAGCTATGCATATACACCCACGCCAAATGAAAATGTGCCAGGAGAGGACCGTAAATATTCCAATGAGACAACTTCAGATAACAGAAAAGGGGAGCACAAACTTAAGTGCACCCCTTTTTTATCTCTGGCTTTGCTAGCCCTTTTCCCTTTGCTCATTCGAGTGGTTCACCTCACTCTTTAACCCACAAATCCTTGATTTTCTCCAGCTTGGCAGCAACCCACCCAACCGGTGTGAATTAAAGGCTCCAGTTCATAATTGACCATCGTGGTTTTGAAGAGCTGTCCCACAAACAGCCTGGTAACAATTACAGCTAGGCAAAGAAGCACTTTCCAGCCCTGGGTTTAAGCAGACCCTTCCCTGGAGGGTGATTTTAGCTGCTTCTTCTTCTTCCTTTTTTCTTAAATAAGTAGAAAAAAATCCCCAAACATTTAATCTCAAATACACCACAAATTTGATTTATTATTTCATTACCCACCAAAAGGGAAAAAAAGAACTCTCCATTAGAGTACAGATTCCTTTCAAGTTTGGAATTTCCAAAAAGGTGCTTTGGGCTTATTTGATTTCCCACTTTTCCCCCTCCTATAGTCCCTCCTAGCCTGGTCACCACAAGAGAGTGCTACTGCTACATTTAGTTTCAACCAACCACTTGAAAGGCAGCCGAAGCTCAGTCAGCTGACCATTATTTCTCCTCCCCTGCCTGGCTGTACACTGATGGAGATGAACAGCTTCATGGGGGGATGACGGAATGGGGAGTAGGGAATCTTCAAAGGAAGGAGAGGGGGATGATGGGAGAGGGCTTCTGTACTACCTCAGCCCAGTTGGGTTGATGACATTTGGGAAATATAATCATTGGGAATGAAATCCCATGGCACCTGAGGGTTTCCCAGGAAACATGGGATTTTCATTTAATATTTACAATAGAACAGGAAGAAGACAGGAAAGTATGAGAACTATGGCAATAGTAAAAAAGGTCTCTTGGAGATTTTTCTTAGAGTTTTTTTTTTTTTCCTTCTCTTAGCATCAATCATGCTTTAATATTGCCATCTGCATGAACCAGCATGGTCCTGTGAATTATGTATTATGCCTCAGCAGTCACCCAACAGGGCAGGATCTTTCTCGTGTATTCACTCTTTCAGGGAGAGGGTCATGCATTTTTAACTCTACAGGTGCAGTTTACTATTCCCCATGTCTGTCGGTATTACCGTCTTCCATACCTCTGCTTTAGATTATCATCCTGACAGGGCTTAATGCATAAAAGATGGGGCCCAAGGCATTGTTGCCGTGCTTAGGACCCAAAGCCAGGCAAGTAGGCTTTTAACTGATTCACCTTGAGGGGTTCCAATGTGAGAGGAACACAGTGAGATCTTGAAATCTAATGGAGTCTGGTGCCATTTCCTCCTGAGCAGGAAAACAAAAGCAAGCCATTTCCTCTGAGCTAGCAGGGACCCACCATCCTCTACCTAATGACTCGGCCCAAGAACAGAAAGGCATGACCCCTTGAAGAGAGGCACAGATGAGACCATAAATGATCAATGGATTGAAAGGAGCCCATTCTTCTACAACCGACTCCTTGGGGGTATTTCAGGCACCATAAACCATACTCTCAAGCAGGGCACCCAGCATAATTCAGAATACGAAGACAGACTGTCCCACTGCTGCTAGCTAATGAATGGGAAGGAATCAGAAGAAGGAATGAGCCAGTTCCTTTGGGAAAGGCTTAGGTGTGGGAACTCTGAACACCAGCTGCTCAATGAGTGGGGGAGAAGAGATCATTTTCTAGTGGATACAGTCCCTGTGCCAGCTCCTTCGCAGAAACGATAGTCTTGCCATTCACTCACCACAAATCATCAAGCACTGTCTACTTGCTTCCCTCCAAGTAAGAGATGCCTCCTCACATTTATAGGAAATATTGTAAAGTTCTATGTTCATAATGTGGAAGTCCCAGGGTATCCCAGTCATTTATTCACAAAGGAGCCCAGACAGAGAGCTCACATTTCCCCCATAGTTGCACAGCTGATAAGTGGCAGAGTCTGAATTTGAACCCAGGTCTCCTGATACAGACTTCATAGATTAATGGCAAGAGCACCAGTCTCACAGCTGATAGGTGGCAGAATATGGATTTGAACTCAGGTCTCCTGATAAAGACAGACTTCATAGATTAATGGCAAGAAGACCAGTCTCAAGTTAGAAACCCTGGATTTATAGGCTAACTTTGTATTACTCCTGTGTGATCATAATGCAAGTCACAACATGTTTCTGGATCTCAGTTGTCTCCTTTGGTAAAACAAGAGTATTAATCTAGATAACCTCTCTGAGATCCTCTACAGCTTCTTCATCCAGGGGTTTGCTGGAGCTAGCTCATACACTATACATTTTCCATATGAGTATTTATTTACATGCTATAAATCAGGGCTTGATTCATTGTTTTGTTGCCTAGACTTAAACTAAAAAAGAATATTTTAATAATTCAAACTTAAAAGTGTGTTTTGCATATTTTCCCCTGAAAGCCAGTTCTCAAACATTGCCAGCATACCCCATCTATATCTATCTTTTTTCCCTGAGGCAATTGGGGTTAGGTGACTTGCCCCGGATCACACAGCTAGGAAGCGTTAAGTGTCTGAGACCAAATTTGAACTCAGGTCCTCCTGACTTCAGGGCTGGTGCTCTATTCACCTCGCCATCTAGCTGCCCCACCCCAATCTATATTTATAATCCTATGAACTCTTCTCTATTCAAGAGATCTTTCTGTTGTTGCTCAGTCATTTTTTTAGTTATATCTGACTCTTCATGACCCCATTTGGAGGTTTTGTTTTTGTTTTTGGAGGACAGATATATTGGAGTGATTTGCCATTTCCTTCTCCAGTTCATTTTACAGATGAGAAAATTGAGGCAAACAGGTACCCAGGGTCACCCATCTGAAGTGAGATTTGAACTCAGGACTTTCTGATTCCAAACCTGCCACTCTACTGTGCCACCTAGCTGCCCCATTTTTTTTTTATTACATCTCTTTTATTAGGTGAGCATCATGGTGTGTCCAGGCAGCATGGGATAAAAGTGTATAGTGCTGGACTCGTTGGGAAGATCTGGTTTCAGACCCTGATTTAGACACTACCTCTCTGTGTTTCCAAGAACAAATCATTTAACTTCTCTTGGGCCTCATCTATAAAATAAAGGAGTTAGAATCAATAATCCTTAAATTTCCTCCCAGCTTTAAACTTAAGTTCTGCTATGCTACCAAATGCAAGGTTTTGCATCAGGAATACTAAGATTGGATTAAAACTCAGTTTCTTTCCCTTAAATGAGTTTCCAGATTGTTGGGCAGGAGGGGGTTGAGAAGAAGGGAGGGAGCATGAAACATATGCACAGATATTTATAATAGAAACTAGAATGGAAAAGAAATTTCCTTGGAGAGCCCCAACAATGTAGCATGAGAGATTTGGTGAAGTGGGGATGGAGATCATTTCTAGAGAGGGACAGGAGCTTTAGAGAAGGCATCCTTTAGAGAAGACCTAATGTTCAAAGGTTTCTCCATTCCTCTTGATTTCCTCCCTCCTTCCAAACATTCTAGAACATCCTTCTCTCCCATGGGTCATGCACACAGAAAAGTTAGCTATAATGACAGGAAACTTCCTCATAGGAAGTTTTTATTTCTCATCCACACTGGGGAGCAATCATTTCCTCAGCTTCAGATTTGGCCACCAAAAACTGAACTATTTTTATCCTGAAGCAGGAATACAGCATTTTGTGTTGTTTCCCAGAAACTCATTGCTTAACCCAAACAAGAGAAGCAACCAGTCTTTTTCTGCCTTTACTTTATCTGAATAAAAGACACTCATAAAAATATCTGAGAATTTAAAAACATCTGTTTTAGTTCCATGGGGTGAGGTTACTCAACACACAAACATTTATAAATGCAGATTTTTATTTGGATATCTCTCTCTGAAACACACACTCACATTTACACACATCCACACACATGCACACAAATAGAGATATTGAACATACATCAGTTACATATACATATTAGTAATTCGCACTTCCCTCTTGTACACACATTCACACCCTCACATAAAATATCGCACATCATTTGCACAGACATACATCCCATAAAGATAAATATTGGAGTTTCAGCCTGTATTTTTCTTGGAAAGAGATGAACTCTTAAAATATAGAAGTAAAGACTAGAAAGAAAATATGCTCAATTCCTTTCACTTGCATACTCTCATTCAGAATCGCTCCCACAAATCCCACCCTTTCTATTTTCAGGTACTTTGCTGCTAAAATACAGATAAAGCCACAGCAGACACTTAGAGCAATCACTTTTCAAAAGTTGCATCATTTCAAGTCTTTGTAGCTTCCATCACTTCAGAATGACCCAAGAAATATCAAAGCAAGGAATTACAGAGTTCAACCCAAAAGAATCCCTTGGGAAAGCCATTCACCATAGCATACTATCTCACTGCAATGTGAACCACTCAGTCTTTTTCAGTTAAATAACAGTCATTCAATGACTATTTAATGAATATTCTTCATCTAAGACATATTCATTCCCTTAAAAAAGAATGGCAAAATCCTGAATTAAAAAAAAAGAGTTGTATCTGAAAGTAGTGGGCTGGATCAGGTAAATTCTCGAGAACCTAATCAATCCCATGATACCATGCTAATATCATCATGCTTACAAGAAGTTACAATTAAGCTAATTTAGGAGTAAAATCAAAGCATTAATTGGTTTCCTGTTCAAGTCAAGACTGGGATATTAGGTAGGATTGGAGGCAAGCTGGAGTGATAGAGAATGATTAAAAACCAAATCATCTTTGTCTATTTCCCACAACCCTTATAACACTGGATCAATTAACTTCTCTGGGCTTCTTCATCTGTAAAAGACATTTTTGGACTAAAGGACTTCAATGGTCCATTTAAAGAGACATTATCATGGTTTTTTTTTTTTTGCTTGTTGAGTAATAGAGCAAATGGGCCATATTTAAAATAGTACAGCTTGCCCCATAGTGAGATATGATTTTTAAAATAGCAGTGGTTTCTGGATCTAGAATTGCCACTAATTAGTTGTGTGACTTTGAACATTTCATCTTTCTGGACCTTAGTTTTCTCCTTTGAAACAGAGAGAGTTATACACAGATGTGGGGGTTAGATGAGCTGATTTCTTTTCCCCCTCTAGTGCTCTATTATGTTGAAACCTGGTTTCAAGTCTCAGATTTACTGCTTGCCAACTATTTATAAAATAGCCATACTTTCTTCATCTGTAAAATGGGCGTATTTACAAATACTTATATTACCTACCTCATAGTCTTGTCGGGAGGATCAGATGGGATGATGAATGTGAAAGTACTATATAAGTGGGAATTATAGTAATTACTACTGGCCTCTGACTAATGACTTAAGGCAACTGTAAACTGTCGGGGCCCCAGGGTTCATATATGATCATAGGATCATTGGTCTGGAATTAGAAGGGACCTGAGAGGCCATCAGATTCAACCTCATTTTTACAAATGAGAAAAAAGTTCCAGGAAGGTTAAGTTAGGGGACTTACCCAGAGTTACAAAGGAAGTGTCAGAGGAAAAATTAAAAAAAAAAAGGTCAGGTGGATTGGTAAAGTTGAATTATAGTTAAAAAAAAAAAAAACAAAACAGACGTTATTTGGAGCCAAACCTTAAAGAAGGTATAAGGAGAAGGGCATTATAGGTCTTCTATTACTTTCCAAAGAGGTTTAGTTATTTCATCTGTTTTTTATTTGGCATTTTGAGAAACTAACAAACAAAAAAAGAAGGATCTGTTATTCTATACATGGAACTCCTGGAGTTCCATACATTGCAAGCAAAAGAGGCAGATTTAAACCACAGACCTAAAAGTGGTTTTTCTCAGAGAAAGGCAGAAGAATAAAAAAAAATCTGAAGTACAAAAACCACAAGCAAATGAAACCAGAGAATGTTTCCAGAAACCATACTTACTGAATTGCACAGACTTAGAGGGCATCTACTCCAGTCTATACATTTTACAGATGAGGAAACTGAGGTCCACAAAGATGAAGTCATTTTCCTAAATAATTAGTGGTAGGATTTGAACTGAGGGCTCTAAATCTAAGACTCTAATCATTCACAGTACTGTTTCTCTCCAGAGTCAGCATCTAAAAAAAATCTGGAATGGTTCAATGAAACTAATAAGGTAACATTTAACAGGAATCAATGTAAGACTACACTTGCGTTCCAAAAATCCATCTTGTAAATGCAAGTTAGGAGAGTTATGGTGAGGTTGTAGTTTATCAGGGATAGGGTGGAGAAGCAAACATTTCCTGATTTTGCTCAGTTGAAGAAGGGATTTAGAAATTCATCCTTTGCATATTCCTTGAAAATCATATATGTTGCCTACTTGAGGAAAAAAGGAAAGTATATCATATATCTGTTAGCATCCAAACTTTTAAGGACCAAAACAAGAAGAATGAAGCTGAAGACTGATGATCGTTCCACTACATATTAGTAGAAAGGCAAAATGGTCCCCTCACTCTTGCATTAGAAAGAAAAATAATGCATCAGATTAAAATTCATGGTCCAACCCTTTGGCAAGCCATATGAGTAGTGGGAGCTACAATGGGTTTGGAGTGGGTACAGTGTGCCATTAGACCCAGGTTAATCCCCAGACCTCTGCAAAATGAGAGGGGTTGAACATAAGAGCTTCAAGGTCCCTTATAGCTCAAGTATTTTTTTTACTTGGTGAGGAAAGAAACCTGAGTCAATAAAACAGATAGTTTTAAAAGTCACTAAAGCCTCCATGATGCAGAACACATTTATTCAAAGTGTCACACTTGTTTGACTTGTGCTTCTGTGATAAAAATTTCCTAGACTTTTATGATGAACAGAAAAGAGCTCTGTCTTAGATTATGAGGAGCTCAAGTATCTTTTTTTCACTACAACCCTGCATGCTGTTGCATATTTATATGTCTTATGGATACATATTTCTGCGTAGAACATGTCACACACAGAAATATACTAAAAGAAAACGCAGAAAGCTTCTTCAAATCCCAACCCAGCTCATCTAAGTCCTTTGCTGAGGGTTTAACCAAATTTTACCCAATAACCCTGGATAAGCTGATTTTAGGAGTCATTTCTGGGATCTGAAGTGGGATTTTGTTTTATTCAAAGTGACTTCAGCCTGTCACAAGACAGTCTCATAAAATCTGTGTCTTGGCTTAAGCTAGAAAGAAATGAGCCAATCCATCAGCCCAGGAATGCAGCCGTTTGACCACTTCCTAAGGCAACTGGGAAGGGATGCAATCTATTCAATTTATAGTTCAGGGTGGCAGTGAATGATGAACTCCTGAAAAGGCAGCAAATGGAAATCCTTGTGAACTTTTGCAGAGATAAAGTTCAAAATCTGAATAAAAGAACTTTAGGGGGAGAAAGGGAAGAAAGGAGAAAACTAGATGGCACATGCCTGTGAGTGTGGAGAGATGGGGAGAGACGGGGTGAGAACAAAGCAAATTCTCTCTTCTCAATTTTTTTCTAATAAATGCTCCTGAAAAAGATTTGGAAATGGCATCTTGAAATAAGGCTATTAAAAGCCTCTTCCCCCCCATCAAAACGCTAAAAAGAAAAAAAAATCATCATTTAATTTTCGAAATGTATGTTTGATGAGATTTCCTATTCTGACCTCATAATACCACCTGGGGTAACCTTGTTATTTGTCATCTTATATCATAAACAAATGCAATTCCAATAGGGCAGCCAATATAATATCATTAGTTTATATTTATGTCCACTTTCCCCCAGTCCTTACTGCAAATGTAATTCTGGTGCCAGTGGTGGTAGATCTGGGATTACAAGCCCTATTTCAGCAGACTTGGTGGAGGGGTGGAGGAAAGAATTGCTGCATTTATAACTTTGAGATCAAGGGGAATGCACCATTTTCATTTTTTTTTTATTTTCAGAATCTGAAATAATATGAAGAAACAGAAAATATTTTTATGATAAATTATCCCATTTTCATTTTTTTCCTAATGATCTCAGATGCCAAAGAAATCTGGGAGCAAGGTTTACGATTGTCTCCTCCCACCCAGCTTTCTTCTCTTATCCCTAACAACTTCACAACCCCACAGGTGTTATGAAAGGCAAATCTTTACATGGTTTGTGGCATAGTAAATAAATCACCCAAGTAGAGTCACAAAATGGACTTCAAAGGCTCAGATCGCTTTAATCCAGTATAGGCAAATAAGTTATTGACTCAAAGTGCAAGGGAGTGGGGGGTGGACAAGGAAAAATCAGAAGATCTGGGTTCAAATTGAGTTCTATGAATTATTACTTGTATGACTGTGAGCAAGTCATTTGACCTCTGAGCCCCAGCTTTCTTAAAAATGAAAGCGTTGGACCCTATGATCTCTAAGCTTTCTTGCAGCCATAAATTTACAATCCTAAGTGATTCAAGAGGCAGCTGGGGCTGCCTAGGAATCAGGAGACCTTCCTCTGCCACTAACTGGCTGTGGACTGTGACCTTGGGCAAAACACTTAACCCCTCTAGACCTCCATAAGAATGAGAGGCTTGGTGAAAATAACTCCAAGGTCCCTTCCAATTCTAATAAGCTATATGAATTTCTGACCAGAGTTAACAGGAAGCTTCTGCACTAAGTAAAACCAGCTTTCAAAGGGTCAGAAGCTATTTCAATTCTTTAATTGTATTGATTAAATGAAATTATTAAATCAACATTTGCTTGTGGGGGTTTTGTCTCACCCCCCTCCCTTCCTTAAAACCTTAAGTGTCTGTAGTCAGTAGTTTTAGGATGCCACGTACAGGCAAACTAATAGACCAAATACAGCACTAAAAGGGTGTGCTTGCAATTGATTTTTCCCTTGCTCTGTCCCCTCTCCTCCCTCCTTCTATTTCATCCCCTCCTGCCCTCCCCCCATGCCTTTAAGGCACATCTGTTTTATTTTCTCCTTTATCAAAACAATTATTGCTACAATTCCATCCAGTAAATTGCAGCCGCCTTTATCCTCTTTTACAGGGCAAGTAGAAGCTTCAGGACTTGCCAATAAGCAAGATCATTAGTTATCGAAGGATCTTTTGAAGCAGAGAGCAGGTTGTTACCAGGGCCTTACTTGTAGCATTTAGCATTATGCTGTCCAGCAGCTCTTGCAACTTCATGCCACAGTGGAGATGTTTCCTATTGTCATTTTTACCCACTCTTTCCCCCCTTCTGGATTAGATCATGACTCTTTTATGAAGACCCAGGGGGAGATGGGATTATTAAGAGTCTTGCTGGGTAAAAGCTATTTTGTCTTTATGATGACTTTCTTGAGTTAAGCAGTGGAGAGGCCTTAATACCAGAGTTGAAGTTATTATATATTCTGGAAAGTGCCTTTAAATATAGTATTGCCTGCTGAGAATACTTTCAGTGAGGAAAGATAGAAAGATAGAGAAAAGAAGGGGGGAATTGAAAAGAAAACTGGAGAGAATAGAAGGAAGACAATAAAAGGAAAATAAATTAAGAAAGAAGAGAGTAGATGGTAAGCATGTTGGTTCTCTAGAAGAATCTGAAAGTAGTCAGACAGAGAGATATCATATATTTCCCTGAAGAAAGTCTAAGTATAACTTGAAAGAAACCATTGGATCTGTGGAGGGGTAATGGCCAAGTTAAACTGTGTATATATTTCTCATAGAACCTGATAAAAGCTAGGCCATCTTTATTCTTTGGTGAACAAAATAACATCTCAGGAGTTCTGTGTGTTCGTTCTGTGTCCCTTTGAAACAGATCCCTTTGAGGCTGCTTTTTTAAAAATGTGAAGGTGTTAATAGAAAAGCTGGGGAGTTATCAAAAAGCCTGAGATGCCCTAAAAAGTCAGATACCTCTGGTTCTTGGTAATTAGCCCCCAGATTAAACAGCAGGCTTGATTGATTGGGGCTAGGTAAGACAATTACTTTGTCATTTTTGAAAATCCCCTTTGCTTTATTCCTAGGCCAATAATCCTCATGTATGGGTGAAGAGAAATGTCTCCAAAGCCTAGGGTTGTGGTAGACTGGAAGCATTTAACACCTTCCCCATCCCTCAATGCTGCAGGCTTTCTCTGTAATCCTGTCCCTCTTTCCTGTGTTTTGGAAACCCAGTGGGGATATGTCTGTGTCAGCAACCACGTCACAACTAACAGAGGTTTTAGGCAAACTCCCATTTTCCTCCCCTTTCTCTCAACCCCACTATCTGTATAATAAATGCCCAATTTCTTATTGTTCTACTGGATAGAAGCACATTTTTCAGATATGTGGGATTTATTTTTATAGCACAGCTGGTCTGCCAAAGGTCACATAATTTGGCAATGTTCCCAGTGGTTAAAAATTAATTTCTCCTTATTAATACAACCAAGGTCCCATAGGATAGGATCCCAGCCTTATCTGAACTTGACAGCTTCCTAAACCCTTAGAAGGATGCTTTCTCCTGCACAGCTATCTGGGCTACAAGGCCATGGTGTCCTGGAATCCAACTCCCGGAATCCAGTTAGGTAAGCAAACTAACAAGGCCTTGGAACTCACAAGACTAACAAACTTCTGAAAACTGTCTAAGAGGGTTGTAAAGACTCACTTGCCACCCTCTTGTCACCTAAGAGATTCAAAACTGACCAGGTGGATTTTCTAAAACACGAGCACCCTACCTGGAACAGATTTTTGAAGTATTGAACAAAAGATGGCTCTGGGGATAAAAATAAGCAAACAAACAAAACCCATTGCCTCTCCAGCTATATGCTGCTACTGCTGCTGCAGCTGCAAGGATTTTCCTGGACCAGATCATGTTTACCTTTTCATAGAAACTTGAAAAACAAACCAGCACAAGCATTTCCAAGATGTCACTAATGGATACCTAACCTTACCAAGCTTGGAAAATACCTTCTTGCCAGAAAATAAAGGTTAACAGAACTTTTAAAAGTATTAATTTTTTTCTGTTCCACGTTTTCAAAAATTGGAAGATCCTGTCTAAATTACTGGATAATTTCTAGACGAGTCAAGTAGGAGAGTTTGTTTTTCTAAACAACGTATATCAGTCAATATTATTCTTAAGTTACAAAGTCAGAATTTTCCCACATTTGTGTCAGGTTTTGTTTTTTGTTTTTTAATTTATTTGTACTGAGCTATAGAAGAAACTGAAAAACAGCGGTGGAGTCATCAGAACTCTGTTCCAGGGTTTTTCTCCCTTTCACACACTAACCCCCTCTTCAAATGGTTTATTTTAATTGGTAGCTCTTGGCATGTAAATTGGTCTTTCGCTACCGGCCTTTTACGTTTCCCTAGAAGAAGGTTCGCTCAGATTTAGATTTAGAGCTGGAAGGGACCTTAGAGATCCCCTAGTCCAACCCCCTCATTTTAGAGGAGGAAAATGAGGTCCCAAAGGTTAACTGGTCTGACCAAGGTGACAGACAATAAGGTACAGAGAAGCATACTTCAAACTCGAGTCTTTAGCCTGGAAATCCTTTTGGGCACTACGCCGGCCTATTCTTTTTGCTCCAGAAGGGTTCGGCTATATGGGGGTATCCTACTGTTGTGCCTTTCAAAGTGGAAAAACTAGAAACAAGAGTCATTTGGCATATAGTAAGCATGTAGCTTCCCGTCTCTGGATAGCACAGGTTCAGGTCCCAGCAGGGGTAGCGCTGCCTTTCATTCTTACAAGGTAGCTTAATTGAGTGCTCTGCAGCTAAATGTTTGAAGGCCCCGTGGATAAGATCTTAAAAAAAGAAAAAAAAAAATCAAAGCCCTTAGTGCTGCCTGGACATTAACAATTCCATGCAGCACATTTTGTAACAAGCAAGGGCCTGCCCCTGATGCCCTTGGACTGAAAAACCTCTCCCTCTCCCCAATGTTTTCTCCCCTCCCCGCCCTCATCCCCACTATACCCCGCCGGCCAGGTTTCAGTTTTGCAATGCGCCCTGTTACCAACGGGCGGCGGCATCTTTTCAATCCCAGGTGGCTGCTTATCAGTCAATGTTTATTGGGTATCCACAGGATGTATGTGTAGCTGGAAACTACAGAACACAGAAAAAGACTGCGTCCCTGCCAGTTGACACTCCCGATCCGAGGAGCTTACAACCTTGCCTTCGGCTAAAAGGAGCTACCTAAATTATTATTACTGCTCATGGCCACTGCAGTTTGGGGAGGGACATGCCATGTAGGAGAACCTTCCAAACATAAGTTTATACGCAGAAACATGGCATTTCATTAGTTCTTTTTAAACGTAGTTTTGTTCAAACCAAGGCCTCTTTCTATTCCAACTGTAGCTTTTACACCTCAGACAAGCTGTTGAATTCATATCACATCAGGCTCCCTTCCCTGTACCCGAAATAGTGTCTTAAACCAAACATGCAGGATCGAAAACTTCACTAAGGTCTGGCAATTGAGATTGGTCATGGGGTGAGGAGTTTGGGGGAGGGGGAAAACCCTGAATCATTGTTTCTAGCCTGATCCATAGGGGGAGACAGAAAAAGTTGCTAACGCCTGATGGATGACGCCTGGTTAGCTAAATCCACTACCCCCCAGATGAGGGCTGAAAGCAGCAGAGGGTAGCTTTCTACCAAGAGCGGTGCAGGGCTGGCCAGCGCTCGGGGACCCAACCCTTCGGTCCATAGCCGAGGGAGCAGGATGGCTGAGAGGGTGGGGCGAGCCGCGGGTTACCGGGAGGATTTGCCAATGTTGTAAATTGAGACTTCCAGGTCTCTCTCCCCCTCCTCCGCGAGTACAGCTCACCAGGGAGAAACTGGGTTCTTGGGAACGGGAGGGGTCTGCGGTACTGAAGTACAAAACCTGGTCTCCGCCCCGGTGGCCACTGACGGCCCGCGGAAGCTAGCGGGATTCCCCGGGCACAGTCAACACTGCCTCCAGGCTGCGCAGGGCCAGGCGCTCAGCACGGGTGGGAAAGACTGCGGAGGAGCTCTCAGACCTAGTCGAGGGGCGAGGAGGAACAGTCGCTTAATCACAACTCGCCTAGCCCCTATTAACGTGTTGGTATTAAAAAGGAATCAATCAGTTTAAATGAAGCATTAGCCGTGAATTTCTTCCTCCCGCGGAAAAGCCTGTGCTAGAGAGAAGACGGGGAGGGGAGGAGGATGGAGGAAACTAATTTGCAACTGCAATTGCTTCTCAGAGGAAAACTGCAGCTAGGACTTTACTTTCTGGCCCCGGGCAGCAGCCTGGAGATGCCAAGAGCTTCTCCCTCCGAGTGTCGCGGGTCCCTGGGAGGCGGGGGTGGGGCGCAGGGCTGAACTGGAGCTGGCTGCGGCCAAACTCCCCCGGGCTGATTTCTCCCGGGTTTGTGCTGGCGTTTTGCTTTCTCTGGGAAGATTTTTTTTTGCCTAATAGAATGTTTATGGATCGCTTGGCTAGCTTTCTGCTGTGCGGCCCAAACAAATCGATGCAGGCTCTGCTAAAGAGTGAGGGTGGAGGGGGAGAGGAAGAGAGGATGGTGAGGGGAAGCCCGGAAGATTGGGGAGGGGAACACTACCTCTCGACTACGTTTATTCCCAACGGCGTGTTTTTCACCTGTTAGGACTCAGAAACTGAGTACTAGCCTCGTTGCAAGTTCTACGCCTTCCTGCAGCTTAGTCCCTCTCCTTCCCATCTCCTCTTTTCCAGCCGCCAGGGTAATTGCAGCCCCTATACCCACTCCGCAGAACAGCAGGCCGGCTGGCCTCCTTCCTCCCTCCCTTCCCTCGAAGACTCGGGCTCCCGCATAGGCGGCTCCCCGACTTCAGCGGGCGCAGCGCGGCGCTAAATTGGCGCATAGCGTAGTGCAATGCTAGGGGTCGGGGGTCGGGGGGGGGCGTCCGCGGCTTTGGGACTCGGGCTTGGCTAAGAGGAGGCGGTTCGAGTGTACCCGAGCCCGGGAGACGGGGGGGAAGACCAAGTAGAAGGGGCTTTGGATTCTGCGGTTCTGGCGAGCGGCTCGGAGCCGAAGCAAAGGGGATGGAGGGGACAAGTTGGAAAAGAGCCGAAGACTGATTACATCAAACCGCTCCTCGCCGCCTCAGAAGCCCTTTCCTGGACTAAGACGCCCAAGTCTCTCCTAAGGAGCAGCTAGTGGGTCATGTTTAAACAATCTCACCCCAGCTCTTGTCCCTCTTCCTTTTCGCTCATTCCCCCATCCCGTTCCCCATTTCCATTCTTCTCGGAAATGGTTACCCAGCGGCGGCATCTACACTAGTCTCCTTTCCAGACCCCAGGCGCACACGCGGATGAGTCAGGTCTCACTCGGCCTCACCCTCTGCCACCCCTTGGTTCAGTTTCCCGGGTTGCCCGCCCAGTTTGCAGCTGGAGAACCCCCAGCAAAACTCAACTTCGACACGCTTCCCCACTCGGGGGAAGTAACTCCCCCAGTCAGCTTCACCCCAGGCTGGCCACCTGCCTGTGGACGTGGAGAGTCCCCAGGGCAGGTAACCAGAAGCATCGCCTGGTTCCTTGCCCCTGGATTTTTATAGGAGACACTCAATGCGACCCGGGGTAGGGATGGAAGGATTATGGAGCCAGACTGCAGCCCGAGAGTGTTCCCTAATGGTGCCAGCGTTTACACACTGGCACGCGCTCTCGGGCACACACACACACACACACACACACACACACACCACTGGACTAGGGGAACAGATGTACTGAACATCTGTGGTGTGAGATGCTCCCTTGCTCTCCAACTTCACAACCCCTTCTGTTCCCTCTCTCCCGCCCCCCATAAAGGGAAACGTTAGAGAAGTTTGAGTGTGTGTATGTGTGTGTGTGTGTGTTTTCCCCCAGCCTGGGCCTATGTGAGTATGTGTATGAATGCATGATAATGTTTCATGGGCCCGCTCGCTCCCAGTACTCACAGTAAATTACATAAACATACATAATTTATGCAGCATTCAGGACTGTGGGAAGTAATTTAATTTTGCCTCATGCTGTGACCTTAGAATTAAGGAAAGAGAAAGGGAATCCCTTAAGGTAAGATCCGTACCTATCCCACCAGGTGGGTAAACTGAAGGTATAGTTGCCCTTAGGGGCGATCTCTTTATGGAAGAGAAATAACTGGAAAGGAGGATAATCGGAGAGAAAGTGTGCCTCCTTAAACGTCTTCCTTCTCAAATACACACTCAACTTCAAAGGATAGAGGGGAGAAAAAGGTAAGGGGAGCATGTAAAGTAGAGAAAGCTGCTCTGTCAGATTAAATAGACTCAGGGAATTACCAGGCAAGTGACTAACCTCACTCAATCATGGCTAGATACATGGCAGGATTTACTCATGAAGGCTTGGGCCTCTTCTTAAGACCTTATTGCAAGCTAGTGACTTGGGAGTGTGCCTACTTAACACACATTCTCCAGATAGATCAGGTGTGCCCTGGTGTAGATTTTTCTTCCTCTTCACCTGTTAGTTCTTGGTAAGAGCTGTCAGATCCCAGATCGATTGAGTAATCAATAGAGAGAAAGATCCATCATGGAAACTGTCCCCAGGAAGGAAGGGGTAAAGTTGCCTTTTATTCCCTTAAGAAATGGAGGCCTTTCCCACAAAGTTTCCATGTGCTCCAGTCCCCCTGACCCCATTAATGCCTGGCCCATCTTCTGCTCCGTGGCCTCTGCTTATCTTGCCTGCAGTCTGCCCACATTCCCTTTTGGCCATTGGTCTAGAATGAATTCCATAAGGAAAAGTTTCTTAAGCCCTTCGCTAGAGGTTTGAGGGCCATGCTGTTTGTTTTATGTAATAAAAATTGTAAATGATTCACTTCCCAGAAAATACACAGGCACATATATACAGTATGGAATTGCAGAGGCCATGATTAAAAAATAGGAACCCTACTCATCAGTTTGAATGCATTTTAGTTGAAGCCCCTTTATTTCTATACTTTAAGCCAGGCTGTTCTATCAGCCTTAACCATATAATTTTTGAGGTTTTTCCATCTATCCCTTTCAAAAGAATGAGCAATGTTTGAAAATGAAAACTAGATCTCCTCTCTCCCAATCCTTTCACTTTGCCTTGCTCCATGTAGCTAAATGGGGTGAATACAAATGATTTATGTTTTTCTGGCTAGGTTAAGGAAACTCAAGGGAGATGTGTTCTGCTTCAAGACATGAAAAAAAAAATCCTTAAAACTGTAATGCGAAGGCTTTGTAGTATTTTTAAACCTTTGATTCAGTCCATATGTGACATCTGAACACCGCCAAAAACTGTCTGTTTCAAAACACACTCACACACACACACACTCTGCTGCTAGCAGGAGGGAAAAGTTGCATTTTTAAAGCGGTGATGGTGGAGAAGGATGGTTGGGTCTGTCTAAATTATTGAGTAAGTCTTGTTCTGCGCTGTGTGTACGTCACCCCCTGCATTTGCACTGGCTTTTAAGGAAAACGATCACAAACGCATAGAAAACAACTTTCGAGGGCTTACCTGCTTCTCCTATCACTCCGGGTCCTGAAAAGCTGAGAGCTAAAGAAACCCAGAGAAGATGAAATGTATCCATTTTGGGAGAAGGGGCTTTCTCCAGAGCTGATGTGTAGATCTTCCTGGATAACCGAAAGTCTCTCTTGGGTGTCTCTTATTTTTCTCCTTAGAATTTCTTCCGCAAGTGTTCCCAATTGTCTCGTTTCCCTCCTCCGGGGTTCTGATGTCCCGTTTTCTACCCTTCTGCTAGATTTGCAAACCCACCGCACCTCCACAGAGGAAGGGCAGCTCTCGAAATCAGAAGGGAGAAAGAAGGAAAAAGGGTACTGCTTTCCTCCTTTAAAAAAAAAAAATGTATTCTCTCCAGTTCCTTAAAGTGTCATTGCCTTTATCCTATAATATCACGAGCATTGACCGAAAGCCAGGGGTAAAAAAATTAAAATAAAATAAAAATAAAAGAGGCTTGCCTTTGGGCATTACACAACCCACAAGCAAATGTATAATTTCAAGCACATACACTGATATACAGACTTACACATACATACACACACACGGTACAGACACGCGGCGGAGGGACAGACAATCTGCCCGCATCGGTCAGTTCTCCCCCTCTCTGCGTTTCCCTGAGTGGGATTGTCCTCTGAGGTCCGTGGCTGAGCCGGGCGCAGTTCCCCCAGTCTGACCAGTTTCAGGGGGGAGTGTGTGGGAAGAGCAGGCTTCTGGAGGCAGTTCAGGGATTTATACTGTGTGTAAGGCTGCTGCGGCGGCGGCGGCTGCGGCGGCGGCTGCTGCTGCTGCTAACACTGAGGAAGCTGCCTTCATCTGAACGATGATGATGATCGGGGCTAAGAGTTGAGTCTTTTCCCCCGTCCACCCTCTTCCACCTCCTCTTCCTTCTGCTCCCGAGTCGGTGCGTGTCTCTCTGTGTCTATGTGTGTGAAGATGTTCAGAGGCTTGTGGGCTCGGTGCCTTCTTCTCTTTCTTTGCCTCCCCTTCAGCTCCTCGCAGCCTTTTCAGGCAAAGCAGCATGTGGATGTCAGAGCAGAGGCAGAGCTATCCGATTACACGCCGGTTCAGGGCCCGCCCCTTCTGTGTTCCTGATTAAAGAGGCAAACGCGGAGACACACGGCACTGAGCGGCGCTCAGACCCAGCTCGAACATCCGAGCGGTGGCAGCAGCAGCCGCCGCAACAGCAGCTCTAACCAGCCAGCCAAGCCAGCCGCAAGATCAAAGTTAATCCAGCTCCCACCCAGACTCCTCTTCCCACCTCCAATCCACAACTGGCGGCCGGGAGCAAAGCCTTGCCGCAATAGCTCTGAGCCGGGTCTCAGTAGCTCTATTAATTTCCCTCGCTTAGGACTGAGCACCTTTCAAAGAGCCATCCGCTTGTTCCCCATCTCTCCAAACAGACAACGGCAGGAACCGGAATAAATCTCTGTTCTCCCTAAATTCAAAACAAATTCCTTGTTGACTCGGGCGCCACCCACACGGAACACCGCACAATACAACACCACACATGCGGTTGACAAGTGAAGTTGGATAGGCTGCAGTGATCGAGGTGGGTTGCCTGAGTGATGCGGGCCGGGCAGCTTCGCCCATCCATCCATTCCTACGGGCAGAGCAGCAGTGCGTGGCGGCGACATATAAGCCATCAGTCAGGGCTAGGCTAAAACCCAAAACGCCCTGAGGGTTTACTAGTCATAGCCTTTGTCATGTCCCAAACATGTCCTTCCGCCCCCCCTTTCCTAAGTGAAATAGCTACGTATACTTCCCCACCTTAAAGATCAGAGCAAGAAAAGGGCAAAGAGTGGGGAACACCCATGTTAATCAGCAAAATCAGTAGTCTTTTGGAGTTGTTTTTTTTTTTTTTTTTTTTTTTTTTTTTTTTTTTT
>JAJPUD010000325.1:84542-97042 GCA_023553655.1 Myrmecobius fasciatus
AAAAAAAAAAAATTTAAGTACAGGTGCTGAGATAGACCTCTGGTCCTGGAAATGCCATCCTAATTACCGACTTATGGCTCATATTTTTCCCATGGTAATGTGGTCACAAATGCTCAGAGAAGGGGGGGGAGCAGCATTATGCCAACTATTTTTAAATGGAGGCGTGAAAACCGTTTAGAGTGAGCCTCAAGCTAACAGTTGGGGAAACACTTGTATCTTTGTTTCTTAGAATGGTTTTTTGTGGCTTCCAAACTGTCTTGCTTCACTAAGCACCTATTTACTACATTATCATAAAGACTAGAACAGTAATAGTCAAAATAATATCACACATGTGCATACGCTGCAAACTCTACAGAACTAGAAAAAAAAAGAAAAAGTTCTGGAGACAAGAAACACACACACACACATACTTCTGACTCATGCTCTTCTTTACTGAGAGTGTGGGATTCTCCTGGGTGGTTTACCTCCTTATCTAGACTTGGCTTTAGCTTTGTTTATCACTTTTAGTGTTTGAGAAATCTGTAACTCCCGCTTTACTGCTATTTACACTTAGATAATGAAAACAAAATTAAACCAGAAGTGATTTGCAAAGAGTTGATCCAAAACATAACACAGATTTTACAGTGTCATGTAAATTCCCTGAATGAGTACCCTGCTGTTAATCTTAGATGCCTGCTCTGAAAGGGCACAGAACAGAGGGTTACTGAGCCCTTGCAGAAGGGCCACTCCACAGTATGGCCCAAAGCAACATTTCATCTTCCACAAAGGAACCATTTTTTTTTAAAGAAAGGAGAGAAGTATCCAAATTATTATAGACATTAGATTTTTTTAATAATATATTATATTACATATATTATTAAAATATTCCCCATATTTAACAAAGTAACTAAATTGCAATGATCCAAATTACATCTCTGATAAGTGGAGGTTCCAGTTGATAGCCAAGAATGGGTCAACTTGGGTCTAGAGGAATAAGCCCAGATGGTGAGAAGTTAACAAGAAGGACAAGTCATTTCCTTTCTCTGGGATAAAATTTTCTCAAATATAAAATGAAGAGGTTGAACTAGATAATTTCTAAGACCCTCTACTATAAATCCTATGAAAATAGTTCAAAAAGTTAAAAAAAAAAACACAAGCTTTGATAACTGTCACCATAATCCCCAAGGGAAACTGAACATGGAACATTTCAGTGATAACTCCTTCAACCATCCCGACATGTGGCAACTCTATTATATTCATTATTTCTTAAATATGTGTAATAAATACTACCATCAACTGGTTTGGAGATGCAAATAAGGGAATATTGAGAAGGGAGCTAGACAAAAGATGCCAGGAAAGTAAAGAATGCCACATGACCTATATGGCATAAAATCATATGAAGATTTAGAGCCAATAGAAGATTTGAGATCATCTAATCTAGTCCTTTGTTTTACAGATGGGGAAACTAAGGCTCAGAGAGGTCATAGGCTCAAAGGAATGATTTATTCAAAGTCACACAACTTGTTAAGTAACAAAGCAAGGAATCAAATCCAAATCTTTCCCATCCAAATCCAGTTCTCTTTATACCATATCACACATCCCCTTACTAAGGTTTCCAGTGCTCTATCTTATTTACCTAGAGGAGTTCTTAACCTTAAGAACACAGATTTCCAAAGAGCCTGTGGAGAGATTTCAGGGGTCCATGAATTTTCAAAAAATCTAACTGGCTTCTTTGGTCATGCTATGTATTTTATGCACTTAAAAAACATTATCTTCAAAAGAAGTCCATAGGCTTCACCAGAGTGACTGCCAAAAAGGGTTTATGTCACACAAAAAAGTTAAGAACCACTGCCCTCTATAGAGTCCCTGCTGAATCTAATCTTCATATGGAAGATTGTTAGAATGAAAATTCCTGGACTGTTTGTCCTGCCCTTCAGTGTAAAGACCTGGAGTCCTCAAGAGAGTGAGAGTAGGCCATTATGGGTACAGGCTACTTAATCTTGTTTCCTAGTTGGATGATCTGGAGGGACTGCAATGATAGGTGAAGTTATTCCCCAATGATTTCCTTTCTCTTTTTCCTTTTCCCTGTTCCTTAGCAGCTACATTTCTAATTTGCTCACCAGAGCCTTTGAGACACAACTGACCAACCTTTGGGGAGTGTTTTGTATCAAGCTAAGTACATCCTTTGTATAACTTGGTGTAATACTATGGAATGTGTCAAATTGCCAGATTTTTTTTTTTTTTTTTTAGCAACTGAGAGACTTGCTGAGATGTGACTTGATACAAATAATAGTAAACCATGATTTTAAAAAAAATTGGGTTTTCCCCCCAATAGAGTTTGTATCTCAGTATTTTCAAACATTTGGCATAAAGGAAACACCAGATCCCAATTAGAAATGCAGAATTCCAGAATGGGAGGGGCCATTTGGGTCATTTGTCCAGCCCTCTCTTTTATAAATAAGGAAACTGTGGTGGGGTAAAAAAGAAGTGATTTACTTAATATCATAAAAGTGAGTTGAGAAGAGAATGGAATTTGGAATCTGGGTCTTCTGACTTTTAGCTCAAAAATTTCCATGAGTGATACAGAATTATCTCCCTATTTAGCAAACTGAAAGAAAGACAACTGTGTTTCTGAGACATTGCTTTTCATGAATGCAAGCCTCTCCTGCTCTCAGATTTGAGCTGCAGATTATGTCTATATTAAGGCAACATCTAGTCTAGTGGTTATCATTATACTGAGTTCCTTTATTTCTTATCTTTGGCAAATTGCAGTCAGCACTGCTTTCTAGGCCCCTTTAAATAGTTTCCTGTTTTTGATTAGGCAAGAAAGGTCCATGTTGGAAGTCCAACAGGGACAGGAAATGCTCAACCAAGCATCATCATCCCAGGAACTCTAGTTGTGAGGCAGACCAAAGGGCTATGGGCAATGTCATCTGTAGCTTTGGGAGATATAATCTAATCCTAAATCATACTTGATCTGGAGGTTTTCCAGGATGACTCCAGGACCTAGTCAAATTGGCCCTGGAAATCACAGAACAAAACAAGGTTCGGAGACCAATCTATAGAAGCCACCCACCTAAACTCCCAGGTTAATTCAGCCTCATACTCTAGCTTGGGGCTTACTTAGACAAAGTTGGGAGACCAATCTATAGTAGTTATCCAATTAATTCCCAGGTCAATTCAGCCTAATATAGATTCTCTAGCTTGGGGCTTATTTAGACAAGGTTGGGAGACCAATCTATAGTAGCCACCCAACTAAACTCCCAGGTCAATTCAGCCTGATATAGATTTTTTAGTTTGGGGCTTGCTTAGAAGTACTAGAAATGCTTTATCTCAATTCAAATCCCAGGGAGTTGGCTGGAATCAAATAGCTTTCTGGAAGGTAGAGAAAATTTGAGGTCATTTACTCAGTTCTGTAGGAACTCTAGAGAGGGAGTGGATGCCTCACAGATGGCACCCAACTGAGAGTGACTGGTTTAATGAGTTGAGGTGGTTTGGAACTAGTAGTGAAATGTCTAATTACTGGTAACATCAATGACTTATCTAGGGCAATTTGCTCCTGAATTGCAACATAAGAATGGAAAATTAAAAATCCTATTGTACATTCCAACACCCTGACAAGAAAGGATATTGGAAGGGTGAAACAAGCATAAAGAGGATGCTAACAGAATTTCCCAATCAGCCACACCTTGGTGGAAAGTGAAGTGCTCTGGGAGACAAGTTTTATTTGAATGCACCTATCTGAGAAAATTCCAATAGTCCTGAATTCAACTTTTCAGTTTGCATATCCTTGGACAAATTAAGACACCTTTTGGGGTCCAATTTTCTTAATCTGTAAAATGGGAGAGACTACACTAGTTGACTTCGGAGATTTCTTCCAGTACTTGATCGTTAATCCTATGTAAATATTCCTTTATCTGTGCCATCCAAGGATTTTTCAAACAAGTGATGACAGTGTTTCTTATTAGCCCCAGAAGCATCCAAAAGGTAACACCTAAAGGCAGAGGACTGGATCTCCAACATTCCTCATGTCATCCTGATGACCAAGTATAAAAATTCTTTCCAGTGGAGTTAAGAAATCCCACTAGGAATTTATGACTACCTGATTTTGGTGGTTAGGTCATAAAATCACAGAACTAAAGTTGGAAAAGAAGATAGTTGGAATTAACAAGAGGATAGAACCCTCCCCTCATTCATCACCACCCCTTTCAGTCAATGGTTCCCAGTGGAAATCTTCTCTACCCTACAGTGGTATATTTTTAGGGGGGGCATAGTCATCATATTGTATATATTAAGTGTGCATGGATGCATGGGGCTGCCGGATGGTGTACAAGGAAACCAAACAGACACAGTTCCTGCTTCCTGGGGCAGCCCCAAGAACACCTTGTCTGTGACCTAAAATTTCAAAGGTCAACAACTGACTCAGCCCATACCACCAGTCATATGATAAGGTTCCTTATCTTTGTACTAACATCAACAAGCTCTCAACCCTGGAAGAGAGAGATATGAGGTGTAATTGCATTTTAATCTTTCATTGACCACACTGCCCTTGTTAATGTTTAGCCTTAGCAGTCTTTAAGGCTAAGCTTGGGTTCCAAAATGATGGATGCTCATCCCTTATTCCTTTCTCTGTTGTTGTAGCTAAAGCCTGGACTTTTGCTTTAATCAAGAATGTCTGAGTCAGGCACATTGTTTCATTCACCTGTTAAATATACAGTATTTTTCTTCTTGTCCTGTGATTATCAAAAGACACCCAATAAGTTCCTACTTCAATATTCCTCCAGGTGAGCTCCTAGAATCCCTAGTTTTCTTTGAAATATGAAAGCTATAACACCTCAAGGCCCATAACATTGGACTAGATTTACCTCAAAGTAAGACATTGACTAAAGGAAAAAAAAAACTGAAGAAAGGAAAAACTAAAGAACTGGTAATGGAAAAAAAAACACACACAAAATGAAGCTAAATTGGCAAAATTCAGCCAAATTCTACTGTAGTACTGGGCACAAAAAATTAAGAAATCTACTCTATTGTAATGCAATACTACTATTCACATACAGGGGGCACTCGTGCTCTAGGAAGGCCTCAGTCTTCCCAGTAGGAAATTTAAAGCATGATACATCCCATTTCCTGTAAAAGACAATAGAAATGGTCTCATTTGTAGAGGTCATCTTGTGGAAGTCTTTGTTTTACCGAAAAGAAAACTGAAACCCAGAAAAGTTGGCTGATTTGCCCGAGATCACATTGCTAATACACTGATTGACAAAGAGTCTGAATTTGAACCCTTGCTGTATTAAGTCCGACTTAGTTGTTTATTATGGAGCCACTCTGTCTCTTTAAGAAGTAATACTGGGGACAGCTAGTTGGTGTGGATAGAGCACTGAAGTTGGAGGACCTGAATTCAAATCTGGTCTCAGACACTTAACACTTCCTAGCTGTGTGATCCTGGGCAAGTCACTTAACCCCAATTGCCTCAGCAAAAAAAAAAAAAAAGTAATATTAAGGAACACTGTGGACACTTAGTCTTTGTGCCCCTGTCCAGGACAAATCACTTTCAGTTCCCCTTCCACCCTGTCTTAGTAATTAAAATTAGATCTGTGCATCAACAGGTCTTGAGGGAACAATGGAAGTTTGATCTTGTTCTCAACAAGTGGGTCCCTAGCCAAGAAACTGACCTCTGGCAACCCCGAATTTGAGCACTCTTTCAAATCTGGCGTCTATGATGCTAGGAATCAGGCTGGGTCCACTATAGATATGTAGAAACCAGATCTACAACTAGGCTCTTGAGGCAAACACATATGGATCAGAGTCATGGGACAAAGTATCAAAGAATCAAAGCTCCAAGGCTCTGTCCACCATCTCACATTATCTCATTTGTTTTCCTGAGAGGGAATAGCAGTTGAAGTGACATCATTGATTATTTAGAACCACATTTGAAAGTGTTTGGGAGACTGTGTCAGTGTTGGGAGAATAGGGTGACATTTGTCTTTTTAAAACAGCTCAGCCTCTCTACACCACTCAATAGGCACTGAGTACCAGACTTATTTTCTGGGTCTTCTTCAGTACCATCTGGACTTGCTCTTCAAATGATTTCAAGAAGAGTTTAAGTACACAAGCAAAAGAGTGCCTGTCTTCAAGAAACTTATATTCTACTAGATTCTACTGGGGGAAAACAAGTATACAGATATTTAAAATATACATATATATTTATCTGTGTTCATATTATATTCTTTTTTTTTCTCATTGGTATTTTCTTTTCTTTTCTTTTTCTTTTCTTTTCTTTTTTTTTTTTTTTTGCTGAGGCAATTGGGGTTAAGTGACTTGCCCAGGGTCACACAGCTAGGAAGTGTTAAGTGTCTGAGACCAGATTTGAATTCAGGTCCTCCTGACTTCAGGGCTTCTCATTGGTATTTTATATTTCCAAAAGATATGTGTGTGTGTATATATATATATATATATGTATGTATATATATATATATAAAGATATGTAAAGATAGCTTTCAACATTTATTTTTGTAAAACTTGGGTTCCAAATTTTTTCTTCCTCTCTCTCCTCTTCCCTCCTCCCCAAGACAGCAAACAATCTGAAATAGGTTAAATATGTACAATCCTTTTAAATATATTTCCATATTTGCCATGTAGAGCAAGAAAAATCAGACTAAAAAGGGAAAAAAGCCAAGAGAAAGAAAAAACAAACAAAAAAGTGAAAATACTATACTTTGATCCACATTCAGTTTCCATAGCTCTCTCTGCATACAGATGACATTTTTCATCCCAAATCTATTAGAATTGTCTTGAATCATTGCATTGCTGAGAAGAGCCAAATCCATCACAGTTGATCGTCACATAATCTTGCTATTACTGTTGTACATATATAACTATGCTGTTTCTCTGAAACTTTTCTGAGCTGCCCAAACTTACTCAGTTCTAGATCCATTTCCCCTGGGTCTTGCTAGGTAATTGAAGCTAATGATAAACATCCACAATAAAGTATAATGACTGGTTGGGGTTGAATCTGTTGCCCCTTCCACATAGAGTCTGCATTTTAATGTGGCCTTCAGTGCTTAATCACAGAGGAGTGAGTAATGTGGGAATTATAGACACCTTGACAGGGAATTGGGAGAGATATTTTATTGCAGGGGAACTTTTCTCAAGCTGCTTCATGGCTAGTCTATAGGACCAGCAGCCAACCCAGAGGTTATTATGGTAGTAGTGAACAAAAGCTGAAAGTCTTACAGGTTGAATTGCAAACAGGTGAAGATAAAAATGTGACAGGTAAATTTTGGGATTAAATTATGAAAATCATTTCTAATATTTAAAGAAACTCATAGGAAAATGTTCCTTGATGGAATTTTCCAGGATTTGATAGAGCTCAGTAACTGATTTTCTTACAAAGTTTTATCTATTTATTTTCTAATGCCTATTTCCCTCCTTCCCACCCCACTGTTTGCATGTGTGTGCGCACGAGGAGCAAATACACTATGATATAACATATAGAACTCAGCTATGGGGAGTTGGGGATGTTGTTTTTTCAGGTTGCATTCTGGGACTAATGATGCTTTAATTAGACATCTTGATGTGGGATTATTGTTCTATTATGAAAGAAAGAACTGCTCATTTAAGCTTGAAAGTAGTGACTGAAAGGAAAAAGCTGGGAAGCTGACCTTTGGATGCTAAGGATACTTCAGGCTGGGTCAATTCACACCCACCAGAGTCATTAGTCTACAATCTCCTTCCTAATACTTACTCCTACGCAGTTTACTGAGCTGCCAATCAAATCTGTATCTATGGAAGGGGAAGTGTATTAGAGCTCACTTTAAAAAAATAAAAATAGTAATAATTTGTAGAAGCCTTTCCCCTCTCAACCTCCAAATCTTGATTATATCTAAAGTTAAAAGCAAATGTGTTTATTATCCTTAAACTTCTTTCCCCTTGTCTCATCATTCACTGTTTTGCTCCTTCTCAAGCCTAAAGTAGTAATGTGCTTGGAGACCATCAGGGGGCAGCTGTGACCAGAAAAGAAAACATCAGACTAAATGAAAGCCCAGAAAAATCCTAAAAAAAAAAAAAAAAAAAACCAAAACCCAAAAAACAAAAAATTACACCAACCCAATGGCTATCCCCCCAAGAAATCACGAGGAGAGATGAAAAAAAAGAAAGAAACGAAAAAGAGAGAGAAACAGTTTAGCCAGAGACAGAAATGGGATGGGAAAGAAAATGAATAAATACAGCCCAGCTAAATAATACTAGAAGGGAAACTGAGGAGGGAGAAATTGGGAAAGTGAAAGAAAAAATTTTAACTTTTAAACTTTTTTTTTTAGTTTAAAGAGAAATCACAAAACTCACATATGTGGAACTTTCAAGATTCTCTGCCTAAATCAAACACAGAATTTAGTTGGACAATATCAGCAGAGAGACTTGAAGCCTTAGATTTTGGTCCAAAGGGTGGGGGGAAGGGGATAATGTGTGCCATGGAGAGGTGAAAAGGGGAATAAATAGACCACACACACAAAAAATTCTGCATCTTCAGAATGCATTAAACAAATAAAGAAAGAATAGCTTTCAGCCTTTTGGAAGATAACTAAATTAGGCTGAATATAAAGGTGCAATTCTACTTCTCAATGCAGCAGAGCTAGGAAATGAGGGACTGGGTTTCTTTGGAAACCTGTGCCATAATCCAGAGCTTTCAGGTGCTCTTCAGCCAAATACTCTCTTGGTTTCAGCAGGTTAACTTCATTAAAGCTCCTAGCTACTGCTTTAATGTCTTCGAGGCTCCCCCCGGGTACATTAGGCAGAAACAAGTCCTCTTGGGAGTACTGTACACTGATGTTTTGCATTGAGAATGGAATGCAGGGGCAATGTGGAATATTTGAAATGGAAAAGAGCTTCTAAAATACAATAAATACAATTACTTCTAGTTAATGTCTCTCTTCCTTTTCTATTTTTTTTCACTTGCTAATGATGAGCCCATTTTATCATCAAAAAGTCAGAATTCAGCACTGAAAAAATATGTATGGCACTCTTCTGGGCACTATTCAAAAGCAGTGAAATAAAAAAGTGGATTGGTACCTGTGATAAAAAAAAAGTGAGAGCTTACAATAAATAATAGGAGCATATGCTCTAAAAGCATATTTCCTATCTTAAAAACAAATAATCAAATAATACCTGAGGATCACAACTTTGATTGACAGGATTCCTAAAATAAAAGCATTTGCCCTTTCAGTTGGTCAGAAATATTCTTCCAAAATGAGGCCTTTGTAAGGGCCATTGGCAAAATCCAAAGATGGACCCCAACACAGTTGTCCATCAGGGACATTATTGAGTAGCTATGAGCTACTCCAAGTAGAATATCTAAGCTTATTTAGGTAGGGATTTTTTCAGTTTGTCTTTGTATTCCCAATGTGTTGCTGTGATGCTTGGTACATAGTAGGTGTTTGTAAGTGGTTGTTGAATGGAATTGAATTCCCATTCCCTCACTGCCTAAACCACTTTTCAGGTAAAGATGTATCTCTTCATCTTGATGAGATTCTGTGGTCTTGGTGAATAATTACAGATTGTACTGGTAAGCCAGAGAAGGGTCCAAGCTAGAGGTTCTCAAAGTGTGGTTTAGAGAATCTTGGGGATGTCTGAAACCCTTTTAGAGCATCTACAAATTCAAAATTAGATTTTATTTCTAATATAGTAACTATCCAAAAGTATAACCCATATGAATAAAAATTCTTTGGACAGATATGCAATAATTTTTAATAGCATAAAGATACTGAAAACAAAAATTTGAGAATCACTGATTATTTTTATTTTCAAAGGCAATTGGGGTTAATTAAATAACTTGCTCAAGGTCATACAGCTAGTAAGGATTAAGTGTCTGAGGGCCAGTGCTCTATCTACTGTGCCATCTAGCTGTCCCCACTCTGATTATTTTGCAGAGCTGGCCCTTGTGACCTAAAACCAGTTTTAAGATGGCTCTTTGGAAGGGGCTAGGAGGAGGGATATACATTGAGAAACTTAGGTGATATAAAAACAGAAGATATCAATGACCAAAAAAAAAAAATAAATAACCCTCCAACATATATTAAGTATAGCTCTCATTTCCCTCTCCGAATTTCCTTCTTCTGTCCTCACTTCTTTGAAATGTGTTCTTAGAGGGCATATGGCAAACTCTAAGAAATGTTTTAATTTTTACCGGAAACATGACAAAAACCAAAACTTCTTAAGGGAGCAATTTTGTTCACCTTAAATAACTCTCCCACATCTTTAGTTACAAACTTGTTGGATTGTAGCTGTCTCTTCCCTTGTTAGAACTCAGCAAGGAACTAGTGTACAAATGTGTTTTTTAAATGCTTCATTTGGTCACAGTTAAGCCCCCCCAAAGTAGCTTTTAATCTTTCCGAACACACTTGGCAGCATATTTTCCACTTGCTATACCTGTGTGACTCCATTACCGCTAATAGGATAAATCCTCCTGCTACTCAGTTTCCCCCTATCCTGGGAAAATGAAAGCTTTGCACCTGACTAGAAAATGTATCTTGGGAAAATTTGGTCTAATAACAGGAAGGATCTTAATCCTTAACCTTAACAATAAAACTACATAACAAAGTGAACTCAGAGTTTTAAATTAAGAGCCAACAGACTTGGAATCTAGTCTTGGTTATTATATTGATCCCCTTTATGACTTTATTTAATTCATTTAATTTCTCTGTATTTTATCGGTCTCATTTTTAAAAAATGTGACATCACACTTGTATTCTTTTTAATCTAGTTATTACTTTGGAATATTACTACATCATTCTCTTTAAAATGGAATTTGGAATCAAATGGGTCCAACTCAGGACCTATCCAAGAAAATATTAGAACTGAAGTCCCAAACCCTCTCTTTCTAGAGTTATGGTGGCTTCAGTTCTAAGGCGATCCTATACGATAGAGGGAGGCAAGGGTATCCAGGACAAGACCCTTAGGATCTAGTCCCAATTCAGTCACTAGGTAGCAGTGAGAAGAGTCAAGAGCTTTATCCTCTGATATAATTCCATCCCTCTTTTCTGGAACTCCATTTTATATGCTACAAAATGAAGGTATTAGATTAGATAATCCATCTGTCAATCTGTGATTCTGGGGCCATTTTAGAATAAGGATCTAATGTATTTTATTTAAATGTATTTGTAACAATCTCCTAACTTTCACTATAACTGGCAGGCCAAGTTCTTGGAACAAAGCTACATTGCTTTCTGGAGCAGCCAGATGGCACAGTAGATAAAAGTTCAAATCTGGCCTTAGACACTTCCTACCTGTGTGACCCCAGCCAAGCCATCTAATCCTGTTTGCCTCAGTCCCCTCGTCTGTAAAATGAGAAGGAAATAGCAAAGCACTGCAGTATCTCTGCCAAGAAAAGGCCCAAAGAGGTCATTAGACAAGCCTGAAACAACTAAACAGTACCAGATATCTCCTCTTAGGGAGAGCCTAAAGTTCTCTGTACTACTGTTATTCTGAGACCCTATTCTAGTATGTGTCTCCTTAGTGGTAATCTCCAGTAATTAGTGCCCCAATTTCATTTGCCAATGCTAGTTAATATTTCTTTAATATCATTTAGGGACAGCTAGATAGCAAAATGGATAGAACATCAGGCCTGGTGTCAGAAAGACCTGACTTCAAATTTAGCCTCAGACATTTTATTAGTTGTATGATCCTGGGCAAGTCACTTAACTCAGTTTGCCTCAGTTTCCTCATCTGTCAAAGGAGAAAGAAATGGCAAACAACTCCAGTATCTTTACCAGGAGAATCCTAAATGAGGTCATAACAAACTATATATGAATAAAACAACTAAACAGCAGTATCATTTAACTAGGTAACATCTTCACAATCACCAGTAAGTAAATAAAATCAATTAACTTTTACAACAGGATTTTGATTGAACAGTTATAGAAAGAAAAGAAATGCAAACATGTTTTCTCCTGAACTGGAGAACACTCCCCCAGCTACTACTTCAGTCTCTAGGGAAAGTGTATTCAAATTTAAAGTGGCTGCTCCCAACATTCCTCCCACCAAGATCACTTCCTAATAATGCTGCTTAACTAATGGACAAGTCACTTCCTTGTTTGCAGACCCTTGAGTCTCTTTCCTAGCAGATTTATTCACTACTGGTCTGGAGGTATGATGGTCAGTCTTGGAGGCTGTGCTGTCTCCTTCTTGGCTGTGGTAGCTATATTAGTACTTGTGTTACTGGCTCTTTCTAAATTTTGAATGCTCACAAGATCTTTCTGTCTGCAATATTCCAAAAAGATAAACATAACAAGAGACAGAAGAAAGAGTAAGGCTGTGTGTAACTCACAGGTTACACAGTGGCCAAGGTGGCAATATAGCGTGACCAAACTGTCTGGCCCTTCTCACTACCTGCACCTAGATACTTAAGGTAATTCCTCCTCCATTGCCATCAGAGAAGGCCTACCCATCATTGCATTTTTTTGTGTGTAGAACAAATTCCTGTTCAATCACCAGTAAGAAAGGACAAAAAAATTGTTATGACTACCTGT
>JAJPUD010000325.1:102042-103190 GCA_023553655.1 Myrmecobius fasciatus
ATCCTCTCTTTTCTACAGGAAACTTTCCCCGATCTTTCAAATTGTCATTACCCCCCTTTTAAACTATCTTATGTTTAACTAGCTTGTTTGTGTTTATTTTCTTTGTTTTATATATACTTATATATTCATTTATCTCCAGATCTTCTTTCTCCAGTGTGTTACAGATCATACCTCCTACTGCAAGCTTCTTGAGGATAGGTAGTGTTTCACTTTGCATTTGTATTCCTAGTGCCTACCCAGGTGCCTGTATTGTAATTTTTATTTATTTTTTAAAAAGCTTTTTATTTTCAAAATATATGCATAGATAATTTTCAACATTCACCTTTGCGAAACTTTGTATTCCAAATTTTTTTTCTCCCTCCCTTTTCCCCACCCTCTCCCCTAGAGAGCAAGTAATCCAATAGATGTTAAACATGGCATGTAACTTTTAATAAATGCTTGTTGATTGTTTGATTGACTATTCGCTCCAAAAGGAAATCCTACAACAGATCTCTGTCACTGTTGCTTAATTGGGAGCAAAGGAAGGAAAAATGCATTTATTAAATGCTCACTATGTGCCAAGAATTGTGCTAAGCACTGGAACACAAATATAAGGATAAAAGAAAAGGAGTCCTGACTTCAAGGAGCTTACATTCTGATGAGGGAAGATACAAAAAGGAGCTAAGAATGGACTTGTTGTTTATCCTTTATTCTTGGAAGAGGACTGTGACCAAGGGAAGGTGATGACAAGACTTTCAAGTGAATTGAATTTAAGTGAGGGAGGGCTGTGCTAAGTCATAATCTTTCCTCTAGAGCTATCTGGATCCACTGGCAAGATCTAGATCTATTATACAACAAAGATGGCCCGGGATGCATTGAAAGACATTGGTCCTTTTAAGCTAAAGTCTTTTAAGAATCTCAGTTTGATGGAGGCAATACGCCTACAGTAATTAAGGCAAGCTAAGGAGTGAGGCAGAGAATGGCCTTTTTTTTTATTATTCATTTTTTTACCTAATCTGCTTTTTCTTCCCTCCCTCCCTCCCTCCCTCTCTCCTTTTCTCCCTCCTTCCCTCCCTCTCTCCTTTCCTTTCTCTTCCCTCCTTCTCTCCCTCCCTCCCTTCCCCTTCCTTCCTTCCTTCCTTCCTTCCTTCCTTCCTTCCTTCCTTCCT
>JAJPUD010000325.1:103200-167818 GCA_023553655.1 Myrmecobius fasciatus
TTCCTTCCTTCCTTCCTTCCTTCCTTCCTTCCTTCCTTCCTTCCTTCTTTGTTCCTTTCCACATTTCTGCCTTTCTTTCCCTCCCTCATTCTCTCTTGTAGACATGATATTTTGAAGTCCAGAAGTAAGAAGCAGATCCAGGAAGAAAATGAAGCTAGCTATCCTGGGCCCCTCAACAAACTGAAGGCTCCAAGAAGAGCTCATCATTGGGAAAAGGCAGCTGGTCTGTTAGAAATATATTCCATGGTCAGAAGGCTGCAGAGATAGTTAAATGTTCTATGGAGAAAAAAAATGAAAAAAACAAAACAAAACAAAATCCCTCAAAACACTTGCACTATTGGACACACAGTACAAACAGATGTTATTTTCACATAGGTAATAAACTTGAATAAAATCAACTTTTCCATTGACGTGACACAAAATATTCTGCAAGTTATATTCTCTAAGAAAAACAACAACAAAAACAAACAAACAAAAATGTTCCATGATGAGGAATTCTAGGCACTGAGAGAAGTACCAGGATAAGATAGCAGCTACGGTATGCTTTTGAAATCCTAAGTCCTTATTGGGATACTGACAAAATTTGATTATAATACAACAGGTAAAACCAGAACCAATCACCTCCAAGATATGGGCCAGCACATTTATGAAGTGTCTACTGTCTTAGAGCAGCAGGATAGGAACCAATCAAGGAAATGGTTACCCATCCCTAGGATCTGTGATATTAATCCATATATGTGAGTGCACAGTAAAATAAATATTGGTCTAAAACAGGGGCATGATAAAGTATACCTGTAAAGACCCAAATGTAGAAAGAGTCAAGTCAAATGGGGAATAGCACTGAAGACCATACAAAATCAGCCATTCATTCTGACTTGAACTAAACTGAAAAATCTCATACAAAATAGAAAGCTTCACTCTTTTTGTTGTTGTTCACCTTCATTTTGTTTTCTTACTCATTTACTTTCCTTTTTGATCTGAGTTTTCTTGTGCAGCAGGAGAATTGTATAAACATGTCTACACATATTGGATTTAACATATATTTTAACATGCATAACATATAGCAATATAATTGCTTGCCATTTAGGGAAAGGGGTGAGAGGAGGTAGGGGAAAATCTAGAACACAAGGCTATGAAAGGGTCAATGTTGAAAAATTATCCATGCACATGTTTTGAAAATAAAAAGCTCAAAAAAATTGGAGAGCTAGTTAATCTATTTTTTATTTGATACTTATTTATTAAATATTTATTATTTATTTATTAAATACTCATTACAAACAGACAGACTACAAGAATAATATGAAACAAATCCTTGACCTCACAGAATTTATATTTTCCTATGCCTTGGAATATCACTAGAGAAAGTTCCTTTTTTTAAAAATTTATTTATTTATTTATTTTTATTAATACTTTTTATTTGCAAAACATATGTATGGGTAATTCTTCAACATTAACCCCTACAAAGCTTTCCACTACAAACCTTTCCCCCCCCTACTCCCCACCCCTCACCTAGATGGCAGGATATCCACTGCATGTTAATTATGTTAAAATACTTAAGAAATCGAATATATGTATACTTATTTCCACACATCATTTTTGTGCAGGAGAAATCATATCTACAAGAAAGAATAATCAGATAAAGGAAATACAATGCAAGCAAACATCCATAGAGAACATGAAAATGATATGTTGTGGTCCACATTTCACATCCCTCTCTCTGGGTGTATATGGCTTTCTTCACTGACCAAATGGAACAGGTTTGAAACATTTCATTGTTGAAGAGAGCCATGTCCATCAGAATTAATCATCATATAGTCTTGTTGTTGCTGTGTATAATGATTTCCTGGTTCTGCTCATTTCGCTCAACATCAGTTCATGCAAGTCTCTCCAGGCCTCTCTGAAATCATCCCGCTGGTCGTTTCTCACAGAACAATAATATTCCATAACATTCATATACCATAATTTATTCAGCCATTCTCCAATTGATGGGCATCCCTTTAGTTTCCAGTTTCTAGCCACTACAAAAAGGGCTGCCACAAACATTCTTGCACATGTGGGTCCCTTTCCCTCCTCTAAGATCTCTTTGGGATATAAGCCCAATAGAAACACTGCTGGGTCAAAGGGCATGCACCGTTTGATAACTTTTTGAGCATAGCTCTAAATTGCTTAGAGAAAGTTCTTAAAGATTGAATAAAGCCCCCCAAAGTTTTCCTATGAATTTACTGTTTAAAGACTCCATTTAGCTAGGAGGAAGCAAAAGAAGGCTACATGAGAAGTCAAGAGACTTGACATAAATTCTAATAACCAGCCATATAACCTTGGATAAATCTTTACATATTGTGCCTCAGTTGTTTGTTTGTTTGTTTTTTAATCTATAAAGTACATTGGGCCAGATCACCTTTAAAGGGCTCATTTAGTTCTAGAATTTAAAATCCTACAGAAAGTCAAAGGTGACATGACATTTTAACTCTTCAAAGGCACAGCAGTGAGATTTAAATGATTTAAAATAATTAGGCTGGGCCCAGCTGGCTGTTCACAGGCAAGTACATCTATTTACATATACTCAGGCTTATACATATGGACTCATACACTCACTCACTTTCTCTCTCTCTCTCTCTGTTTCTCTCTCTCATACACACACACACATCCACATATTTAAATTATAGGTCAAAGGGAGTACATTTCAGATATGATAGGCTAGGTTAGCTATTCTAGTTGAATGGGGAATGGAGTGTTTATCCAAGTTACATGAGGAAAGCTCCTAAAATCTACTCTAATTATTCTGAGAAGGGTTTTACATGATTAGAAGCAATCTATTTGATTGACTTTGAGACTGTTAAAAACCTTAGCTTAAAAAGACCAAGATCTCCCATTTCATCCAGAGCCACTTAATCTCTCTCTCTCTCTCCCTTTTGCTCTCTTGCTCTCTCTTGTTCTTGGTCTTCTTCCTTCCCTCCCCTCTTCATCTTTTTTTCTCTCTGTCTCTCTAATGTTATCCATCTACCTCTCTATATGTCTGTGTGTCTATTTGTCAATATTTCCAAGTACCTAAAATTTTTTGGATATTCAAAGATAAGGCCATTTGCTACTTTCAACAGAAATTTAAATAAGAGTTAATAGAGACAAACCATCCTCTCTATCCCATAAAGCAATATCCTAAATCCAGGTAAATCTAAGAAAGGTAGCACCCTAACAAATTAAGTAATATTGATTATTTTACATGCTCCTATTATTTGTAGGAAGTTTACTTGTAAGACAATAGAGGGTCTACAATATGGGTACTTTTCTTTATGCTTTGCCTTTTAGTCTGGTTTCAGGGAACAGGGACAGAGCCCCACATTCAGCTGATCTAAATATGAGATTTGTTGATATTATACAAGTAGTTCTACAGAGTCATTGTGCTGACCTCAATTGTGTCTTTGAAACCTGGACAGTATACCAGTGCCATGCCAGGAAACTGAATTACTTCCATTTGAATTGTCTTGGAAAGATTCTGAAGATCACCTGGCAGGATAAGGTACCAGACACTGATGTCCATTCTTGAACTAAACTGCCAAACACTCCAGCTCTATTGAAGAGAGTGCAACTCCACTGGACTGGTCATATTGTTCAAATGCCAAATGAACATTTACATATATATACATATATATATATATATTTATGGAGAACTCACACAGGAAAAGTGCTTACAAGATGGTCAGAAAAAAATGATACAAGGAAACTCTCAAGGTATCTCTTAAGAACTTCAAAATCAATTGTCTGACACAGAAGACACTGGCATAAGACTGCCCAGCATGGAGTGTCCTCATTAGAAAAGGTGCTGGGCTCTATAAGCAAAACAGAATTGAATTAGTTCAGAAGAAAAGTGAAATATGCAAAATTAGAGAATCCACCCCAAATGTTCATGTGGACTATTTATATCTGACCTGTGGCAGAACATTCTAAGCTCAATATCTGATCAGACAACCTATAATTCGATTCTAACATAGTGATGTTATTTTGGTCATCTTTGAAAATGAAAGACAAGTGGGTTTAGTTAGCATTTAAATGATACTGAGAATACATGTGTCCTGATTGTCTCCCATTTCTCTGTAGCCCTGTTGTTTATTATATTTTTGGGAGATACTGCTTTGGACCATAGGCAACATTTAAGTGGAACATTAAGGATAGTAGTATTTTATCCTTAAAATGATATCTATTGAGTAAGCAAACCACTACTACCTTTGAATATGCTAATCATGAATGGGTCAATAAGGATAAATACTGGGTTTGTTAAAATTGCTTTGGTATCTTGGTTGGTTTTATCGGTTATTATAGATACTTCTGCTTTCCTGTCCTCCATCCTCTAACTAGATTATATCACCTGGGCAAAAGCATGGATTTTTCTTATAAACTATATTTCCTCACATTCATATTTATTATCCAAAGGATTAAGCTATGTGTTTCAAAATTATGAAGAATAAGCATATTCTCAAATAAGAGAAAAGAGAAAAACATTCTTACCATTCTCTTTTGCAGATATGTGAGGTTCTTTGGTACAATACATCACATATATTTTCAAACTTTCTTGATGTATTGATAGATTTTGATTTTTTTTCTCTTTTTCTTTCCTTGAAAATATTTTTTTATGTGAAATAGCTCTCTGGGAGAAGAAAGTATACCTGGAAAAATTCTGATGATTAAAAATAAAATATATCAAAAAATGTTTTTAAGTCCTAAATCTTAATCCCAAATTCCATTTAGGTCCAATAATGAGGTGTGACAATAAGTGGCAGAATGCATAGAAAGAGGGAACCATGCTTTCCCTAGATGACAGATGTTATAGTTGGCTTTAACATTAACTACCATTTATTTATCGTTTAAATAATTTTGTAGAATCCTGAATAATCCTTATTCCCCCCTCTACTTTCATTTTAATAAATGGAATGAGAACTTTAAACAAGTAGAATGCAATATTCCAGACCAGTCCATTTCATAAATGGTATAGATGAATTACCACGGACCATGATGGAGTTAGGATGGGGGTGATGATAGAGCATTGGGAAGGAGTTCTAAGTTGAATCAGAACTTTGGACTCTCCCTAGTTCACATTCTTCTAGAGCCCCCCTCTTTTTGAGTAGTTGGCGTCACTGGGACTGCCTACGTAATGACAGAAGAAGGGAGTAAAGCAATAAATCCTGTCGGTCTTATGGCATGTGGGTGAGTTAACTGCAGTATAGACTGCCAAATCTTGATGCATTCAGATATGGGAAATCAGTTCAAGCAGAACAGTTGGCCCTTCTCCATCTGTTCACGGTCCCCATTTGACTCATCTCTGCTCTGTAAACACTCTCAGACTTGTTAACAAGTTGAACAAATTTTGAAACTCCATAAACCAAGGTCAGAAGTTACCTTGGGAGATACATCAGAGAACATATAAATTTGACTTACCGTGAGAAACATTTTCACCCACTATGAATCTTGTGAGGACTCAAATTTCTCATGTATAAAAAAAAATGAAAATTAAGATCAGAAGGACTTTGGCAAACAGAATTGGAGGAGGTAAAATTTCATGTCCCCAAAATAAAGAGACATTCTTTCGAGTGTATGATAAGGAAAAACAAATGTTCACAAAGGTAACAAGGTGGGGGGGGGGAGCAATTACAGGCATTCCAAAGGAAACATAATTGAAGATCTCTGTGATTCATAATTGAAGAACTAAGGGCTTTTTCTATCTCTACAATCTCAGTTTCTTTGAGAATTTACTAGCAATTTTTTCTATGAAACCCAAAATAGGACTTTACTTTTCTGTAGACTAACAATTTGCATCATCTTCTCCTAGATCTTATCTCATTTTATCTTCCCTCTAAGGTAGGGAATGAAGGTATGATTATTCCTGTTATAGATGAAGAGAACAGAGGCTGGGGCAGGATTCAAACCCAGGACCTCTGAGTTCTGGTCGCATGGTCTTCCCTTTAGGGACCATAATATTCCCTGGCCAGTGCTACAAGATCGATACTGTTGAAGGGTCTAACCAGGAGAATGAATGCAGAGAAACACAAGCACAAATTTCAAAGGCAAAAGCGAAGTTAAAACACCTTACTAACACTTATCATTTGTCTTCTAACAATATTGTCAAATTTTTGGTTTGCTTTCCACTCAGGCCTGGGAAACTTTTCACAGCAACTAATTTGTCTCTCCGCAACTGAGAAATCAAGCAATTTGCCCATAGCGACATCACTAAAAAAAAAAAAAAAAGTTAGAAATGGCATTTTAATTCAGATTTTTTCTGAGTCTAAGTCCAAAGCTCTGTCTACTTCATTGCTCAGCCACAGAACCAACAGCATGTTCTACACATTGACTATTATGAAAATTATGAAACCTTGCATGGGAGGAGAGATTTTGGATGGGATATATTTGTAAATATTTAACAAGAAGCTCTCTCTCTGAGTAGTGTAAAAGATATATTTTTAATTTGAATTACTAACATTCTCTCCATCACTTTCTTATATTGAGATAGTCAATAAAAGAAAAAGAAAAAAAGCCCCAGATTGTAGTTTCTAAAGATTTTCAAGGTATATATGCACACACTGCAAATTTAACAAAAGGGTATCACTAGTTGTTATGAGGTGGCTCCAGCACATTCTTGTTAGGCTATATCTATTTATATGTGCAAACCAATTTGATTGTTTTGACAGACTGATTTCACTGGTCAGTTTAAAAAAAAAAAACAACTGTCATTCAAGTAGTTGTCCATCATAAAGTGAGTAGGTCAGTGTAAAGCATAATAATAATAATAAAAACCCAATCTAATGACTAATTTTGACTGACTTAACTAGACAACCTAATCAAAACAGTCCAGCCAACATTTGCTGATCCCTAAAATTGTAGACACAGCAGGCTAAAAACCATTGAAATTCTGATGATATTTAGAAGGTGGCAAGGAAGCTGGCAAGGATTTTTAGAAGATGGCAAGAGGTCATGAATCTCAGAACAAGAGAGAGAGCCCAGAGAACTTTTACTCTGCCCATGACTTACTATTTGAACTTGGTTAAGAATCTAACCTTTGAAAAATGAGGACACCCAAAATAACTCTTTCTACCTACCTCTCAGCTGTTCTGGGAAGATTACTGAAGTCATTTGTTTCGCCTATCACAGGGGGTGGAATAAATGGACCATTTGCAAACACTATCTTTTATGACTCTAAAAAAATTCCTCACCTCCCAAAGGGGAGTCATTTATCTCTGGTTTTCAGCAGTAAGTTATGCCTAATGATTGGGAGAAGCTTAAGAGTTTTTCAGAGGTCTTTATCAGGGTTGGTGATGGTCATTGATAACAGTCATGGCAAGGAACATAATTACATGGTGCCTTAAAGCTGAGAACATATCTAATAGAGTGCAATTGTATATAGCAGATGCTTAGTAAATGTTTGCAGAATGAATGATTTTTTTTAAGAAATTCAGTTAAAAAAACCCATGAATTTATTTGGCTTTCCAGTATATGTAGTGAAAATTTAAATTCAACAAGCATTTATTCATCACCTGCTTTGTGTAAAACTGCACTGATCACCTGAGATGTAAGGAGAAAGTGGACCCGTTGGGGTGAACTTATGGGAGAACCTAGATAATAGTTATAAAGGATGGGGAGGTATGGATGGGTTGTGATTTCTATCACAGAAGGGAATTTCTAAGTCTCAATTCCTTTAGTCAGATAGAGAGACCTAGACTCAATAAATAAATAAATAATAAACAAATAAATGAACAGAACAATAAATAAATGAAAATTATAAAATGAACAAATGAATGTGTACATAAAATATCATTAAATTTAAGTTAACTTGGAAAATGGTAATGGGTACATACTTCTCAGATTAGCTAAGATGACAGGAAAAGAGAATGATAAATGGAGAAGATATGGGAAAACTGGGGCATTAATAAATTGTTGGTGGAGTTGTGAACTGATCCAACCATTCTGAAGAGCAATTTGGAAATATTTTCATCTATCAAACTGTGCATAACCTTTAATCCAGCAGTGTCTCTACTGGGTCTGTATCCCAAAGAGATCATAAAGAAAAGCAAAGGGATCCACATGTGCAGAAAGTGCAGCCCTATTTATAGTGGCAAGGAACTAGAAATTGAGTGGGTGTCCATCAAATTATGATAGATGAATGTTATGGAATACTATTGTTCTATAAAAAATGATCAGCAGGATGATTTCAGAGAGACCTAGAGAGACTTGCATGAACTACTGCTAAGTGAAATGAGCAGAGACAGGAGATCATTGTACATGGCAACAGCAAGATTATACAATGATCTATTCTGATGGATGTGATTCTTTACAACAGGAGGTGATTCAGGCCAGTTCCAATGGATTTGTGATGGAGAGAGCCATCTGCTCCCAGAGAGAGAACTGTGGGTTCTGAGTGTGGATTACAACATAGTATTTTCACCTTTTGTTGTTGTTGTTGTTGCTTGCTTGCCTTTTATTTTCTTTCCCTTTTTTTCCTTTTTGATCTGATTTTTCTTGTGCAGCATGATAAATGTATAGAAGAAAGTTGCTGTCTGGGGAGGAGAGGGAGGAGGAGAAAAAAATTTTGAATACAAGGTTTTACAAGGGTGAATGTTGAAAACTCTGCACATATTTTGAAAATAAAAAGCTATTATTTAAATAAAAAGAAATTTTAAAAATGCAAGTGGGACAAGAACACAATCTCTTTTATAATTGTTAAAGAATTCAAATTAAAGTTGTAGTGATATTACTGTAACTCATTATACCTACTAATTGGATATTACTTGACAAGTCCCTCATTGTCTGACGGGGAAAATCACACACACACACACACACACACACACACACACACACACACACACCAGCCTGACAATTAGGGACCACACAAAATCTAACAAATCCTTCTGGCCATCAGTACTGACCCATTATACTTGTCTGGCACTATTCGAGGCTGCTACATCACAGAGAACTTGGAGAGGTCCAGCTAATGGAATCTCTCTCCCTTCTGGAGGATGACTTCAACATTAGAACCTGCAATCCTGGTACAGGGGCTGCAGAAGGAGGCTTCCCTACCTCACAGGGGTGTAGTGAGGCTTAATTAATTGTTGGGAAAGCACTTTGAGATCCTGGGATGAAAGGCACTATATAATGATAATAATTTGCATCCGCAAGGTGCCTTTCTTCAGTAGAATTCGAAGTACTTTATAAACATTAATTAATCCACACAACACCCTAGTGAGGTAGGTAAGTTTTCCCGGGGTACGCTATACAAATCCACCACATTATGAGTAGGAGGAATAGTATGCCTTAGCACTAATTGCATCTACTTATTTATTTATTTATATATTTATTTACTTATCTATTTGCTTGCTGACTTGCTTTGCTCTTGGGCAACCTCTGGAAAGGCTAGATTTCTTTCTACCCTGCCTCCTCTTATAGTTTGTCTGCGTTGCCCTTCTCTCCGGATCGTCCACATATCATATTCTGCTGGAGTGTTTCACAGCTAATCATTTTCTCTAGAGGACACGTGTCCTGAGCTATGCAAGACATAAACAGCTGTCATTCCAATGGATATTAATGCCTATTGTCTCCCATTCTGGAACCCTCTGCCTCCACCATACAAAGAGAATTAGTAGGGTGGGGGGAAGAGAAAAGGAGAGGGTGACATCTGTTTGAAAGACAGTAAGCAGCCACACTGTAGAGACTGCACCTGGTTTCTACTTGGGCTTTCTGGTCTTCTGTCTTTGTTGCCAGTATATTTTATATTTTGCTTTTCATTTCCATCTACCATGGGGTTATGAAATGGGGGGAGTGGGAGATAGTAGAGGGGGACAGGAAGGGAGAGAGAGAAAATTCTTGTTCATGAGTAAATAGAATTGCCAGACTTCCCAGGCATCGTGGATCTGTTATGAATCAATGATAATACAGGAGAGGCTCTGATATTAGGACCCAAATAGCTCCCCCTAAATCCCAACAGTTCCACCACTGAAATAAACCAGAGAAAACCAACACCCCTCAGCTAGACAAATGACTTCAACATGCTAAGTAGCGGCTGACTTGTCAGTCTTGAGTGATCCTAAGATTAGAGCCTCTGTTCCGACTTTCCTCCTGGCTTTAATTCTACACATACTCATTGCCTGCAATTTTCCAGATTGAAAAGGAAAGGAGCAGAAAAACTTGCTTGCTGTCAGAGTTCTACAAATGCACCCCCACTTTAAGACAGCTGTCTCTCACTCAGCTTCCCAAATGGCCCATCTCCACCACCAGTAGTGGCAGTGATGCTCAATGAATCAATGTCTCATAGGAAACACTGTCAGAGTGCTAGCTGCCCCCCACCCCCCAAGATTGCAGTCTGCTTGTGTCAGGCAGAAAGCATTCTGATCAAAAGGTTTCTGTTTTTTGACCTAGTGGTTTTTATTTTATTTCATTTTTTTTAAACTTGGACTAGAGAGAAAATTATGTTTGTACATAGTTGTTTACATGTGGTTTTCTCCCTTGAGCTTTTCAAGGGAAGGGACTGTCTTTTGCTTTTCTTTGTATCTTCAATACTTAGCACAATGCCTGGCACTGGGTGGGAGCTAAATAAATATTTATTAACTGCCTGATTTAAGGACCAGAGGGGATTTCTTAGGAGAAGCAAAAAGTAACTGATTTATTCTGTTGGGCTGGGAGCATATAGTCTGGTAGAATCAGGCATCCTGGAATGAGTCCTAGATATAGAATTAAAGGACAAACATTCAAATCCTGCTTCTATCATTTTTTTTTTGGCTGTGTGACATTGGAGAAGCTTCTGTGTCTCATTTTCCTTATGTTTAAAGTTTCAGGGTTGGACTAAATGGTCTCAAAGTTCTCTTTCAAGGTCATCCAGTACAACCTCTGTCGTTTTTCTTTGTTTCTTTGTTTCTCTCTCTTTCTTTCTTTTCCTCCTTTTTTTCTTTTTTTTAATCATTTAGTTTTTCATTTTATAATCATATACTTAACTCTACAGATCTGCCTGACTTGTAGAAGGAAGATGAAAGCCAAAGAGAATTGTAGCAGGTAAGAGTAATAAAGGTTACAAATTATGACAACAGATGAAATTGGGGGAGGGTGGAAAGGGGTGCTCTCCTCTGCTACAGAAGGAATGGTTTGATGGGTAAGAGAAAAAACAAGACAAAAATAATTCATGGGAGTTGTCCACAATCAGCAATGGTGATTTTCTTCCTGGACTAAAGCACTCCATGACATTTGAAGTGGTCATGTCTTTTTTTTACCTGGCCAGAGTCCTGTTCGTCATCTATCCAATCATCATTCTTAGTGATATAGCTATAGACTGGAATCTCTATGTACAGAGTCTAGCATTTGCCATGATCATGATACCAGGATCAGAGTGCTTCAAGATGAGGTCCCCATTAGAGAATCTTTATTCTGTAAATGGACTTAACACTAGTGACATTTGGGCATGTGAAGTCACTATTCTGACAAACTAATACAGAAATGACTCTGGGATTATAGAATCCCTTGTAATCAAAATCCTTTTTCTCTAATGCTCAGAGCATGGATGTTTTCTGCTGACTTTGGAAATTTATCTGCAAATAAGTCAAAAGTAATTTGACTCAAAGATCCTTTATTGATGTTGATATTGAAGTACATGAGAGGGTTTCACAGAAAGATGGCCTAAGGGCAATGTGTAGCTTAGGGGGAAATGTGGTGCCCCAATTTCCATCAAGGAAGATGGGGTTCCCATCTGTTGATATCTACAAAGTTTGTTCATTTTTATAGAAGAGATCTGATATTTAGCTGTTCAATTTTGTCCTACTCTTCACGACCAATGGACCATACTCAGCCAGGCCTTTTCTATGGCCTTTTCTATCCTCCACTATCTCCCAAAGTTGTCCAAGCTCTTGTTCTTTGTTTTCATGATACTCTCTATCCACGTCATCTTTTGCCATCCCTTTCTTCTTTTGCCTTCAATCTTTCCCAATATCAAAAGTTTTCCAATAAAAAAGAGGTCAAGACTTTGAGTAAATCTTTTAGAAAGATTTGCCACATCAATTAATTTCTGGATGACGAAGTAGAAAAAGGGAAAAATCTTAGTCTTAATACAATAATTAGTTACTAAATACAAGAGAGAAATAACCATTTCTCTCAGGTGGAGGGAATTTCTACACATCTGAGTTTCTTCACGTGAGGAAATGACAGGATCATAACTTTCAAGTTGGGAGGAAGTTCAACTCCCTCATTTTAAAGATGAGAAAACTGAGTTTCAGTGAAGTGACTTGCCTAGGGTCACACAATTAATAAAAGTCTGACATGGAAGACAGATCTTCCTGACACCAAGTCCAGACTCTATTGATTATATTATGCTGGTTTATAGGATTAACACTTTTTTTTTTAAGTTTAAAAAGTTTTAAAAAGTTTATCTAGGAGTGTGCTAATGAATGCTTAAAAACAGATTCTCTGGGAGAAAACAAATACACACATAATACATATATATGTATATATACATATGTAATACATACACACACATATATACAATATATGTACATATGTAATATAATATATATAAAATACTTTTAAATTTAATTTTTTTAACAGATTAACTTAACAGAAAATGTAACATTTTCTCTATCAATTTAATCCTAGACAATCAACAAAACTAATCAATCAAGCTCTGATGAATAGCATCTGATGGTTCTGAGGCATAAACACTTTGAATGAAAATTTAACAGTTGATTCTCCAAAACCAGCATGGGCTGGTGCCATCAGAGCCTACCCCTAATCCCACTGGTCCCTTACCAGACACTTACCTACATCATCTCATTTGATTAAAGTCTTAGATAAATGAAAACTATGTCTCACTGTAGATCAAGATGTCTGCCTGACTGGACATCACAAGATTTGTGGATTTAAATCAAAGTGTATTTTTTCTTCAACAGGACCAAATGGGTAGCACCCAGAATTGAAATTAAACATTGCTGCTGGCATGGAAAGAAATTTAAAGCAAACATAGTAATCCCTTACTGGATTCCTGCTTTTGAGCCCTCCCTTTTCCTCTTCATTTAGCCAAATCTCACCCTTCTTTCAAGAGCCCTGCTCAGATCTCAAGTCCTCTTTAAAGCTTTCCATGACTTCAGCAGTTGGGTTTGCTTTAACAATTTATTATACTTGTAGGAAGGAGCCTGTTCCAATTTTCTTGTTGTCTGAAACTATCATTTAAATGATTTGTTATCTAACATTTTGAAAAAAATCCCTCTCCCCTCAATTAGATTGTAAATTCAGGGTCCACTAGATTGAAGATTTCAGAGAGAGTTTTATAGCCCTTTGTATTGCTTTTTTTTTTTTAATCATTAAAAAAAAATCTTCCAGGGTCCAGAAACAATGCTCAAACTAATATTTGCTCAATACATATTTATTGTTTTGATCTAACTTTGTTTGATACTTTAAAGAATTTAGCAAAATCACTTTCTGTTACTTATCTGTGTCCACTCTGGAACCTAGAAACCAATTCAAAGTCTCAGGCAGCTACCCAAAGTTCTGGTGGTTTCCTGAAGTTTCTAAAAGATGCCTGGTCTCTTTGTTTAGTATTTTTGAGAGGTGGGTGTTCCCAGCACTTAATTAGAGATGATTGATTTGCAAAATTCCACCTGATAAAAATGGCCAAAGCAAGAGGGCTTAATCCAAGAGTTCTTAATTGTGTGTGTGTGTGTGTGTGTGTGTGTGTGTGTGTGTGTGTGTGTGTTTGATGGGCCCTTTTGACAGTCACTGTGGTGGACCCTTTTTCAGAATAAGGTTATTAAATGCATAAAATAAACTACAAAGAATACCAGTTACATTGAAATACAAAATAATAGCTTTCAGATTAAGGGTCTGTTGTTTAAAAATCATAGAAGTATTAGAAGGTGTTTTAGAGGTTATTTTGTTCAGCTTTCCATTTGTTTGGGAAGCCTTATATTTCTTGGAGAGAGGAAGGTCTTCAATGCATTGTTCCTTCTGACGTTGTGTCTTGTTCCAGAACTGGTATTATGCTGAAAGCAGCCCAATGGATTTCCTTAATCCTGTTGATCTTCCTCCTCCAACTTCCATTTGCACCAGTGGAGTCCTCAGGTTTCCTTTCCAGAGAGCCCTTTCCTAAACTTGAAATGGTGGCCTTCTGTGTTTGGACATTTTCTCTTAGAAGTAAAAGGAGATCACCTCCTCACCCCACTCACCTATCAGAACTGTCACAATCACCCTGAGATGGAATTGAACTTGTGACCTGTTAGCAAAGGATCTATATCTTAGCTACTGACTCTTCAAGTTAACCAGGTCACTCATAAAAGAAGAAGTGGGTATGGGGGGAGGCAAAATTTAAAGCTTCAAAAGGTCAGACCACCAGAGGAAGAAAGCTGACTGTCAATCTTAGAGGCAGCATTAGTGACAGAGGTCCTCTGGTACATTGTCTCATCCATTAGACTGTGAGCTCCTCAAGAACAGGGAATATTTTTTGCCTTTCTTTGTAACTGTAGCACTTAACACTGGATCTGGAACATTGTAGATGCTTAATAAATGTTTATTGACTGGCTGATAGGGTAGAAAGAGTACTGGATTTGGATTTAGAAAATACCACTTTGTATCTAGGTTCTGTTACTTGCTAACTGTGTCATTAGGGGAAACTCCTCCTCTCAGTGCAATTCTCTGTCCCTCATTAGAGAGATGCCTAGAACAATCAGAAGTTACATGACTTGCCTCTTGTCACTCAGTCAATATGTGTTAGGAGTAGAACCTGAATCTGGGCTCCAAAGCCATTTTTTTTAATACATCCATATACTTACTTTAATACCACTTTATCTATTTACTTTTCTTATTCTGTTCTATGTTCAAAAAACAAATCCTCTGCATGTTTCCCTGTGTTTTCCCTAAGTCTCCTTTTTCTCCTCTAGGCTAAACATTCTCAGCTCCTCAGATGTCATAAACTGGAATGCCTGGCACTATTCTGGATGTCTTCCTCTGGATGTTTTCCAGCTGATCAATAGGGAATTCTGAATGCTTCCATCTTTTCTCTACCTTACCTTCACTGAATTCAGACCAGCCTGAATTGTGGAGCTGTCAACTCTGTCAGAGAAAAGTCTGGTCTTGGTGTCCTGAACATAGTAAGATAGCACTGAAACCCTTCATTGAAGTGATATATGTTGGCCCAATATTACCTTTCCCAAAAGAATATGCCTAATATCCAAAGAGATTTCCTTGCCTACCCAGAGATCCTGCCCATCCACCCCTGAATTACTTATGATATTCCCTGGAGCCTTCTCTAGTTTTTCCCCAAGGACAAGATTCTCCCTTACTCACAATCTCTCTCCCAGTCCCTTCCTTCCTTTCTCACTGGTGGGATGGAAGTAGTCAGAATACTTCTTGCTCCATGTTGACACTTTTAGATTTTCCTTATAGTATCATATAACCTTTTGTCCCTGAGGTTCCCACTATATAAATTTATCATCCAGGGTGATGATCATGAGACACCATCAGTGATTCTGATGGACATTATCAACCTTTAAGACCTTTTCTTTCTTCAATGATTTTAGTGCTTGGCTCACAATCTTTTTCTTCATCCCAATTCATGCCCTCATATTAGGAGATTTCAACATACATATTGATGTTACCTCAAATACCTTTACTTTCTAGGTCCTCAATGTATTCAATTCTTATAATTTATTCCATTTTACATACCTCATTTCCACAGAGATGGTCATACTCATACCTTGTGTTACTTATGAGCATTTCACTTCCATGTCCATAAACTCTGAAGTTTCGTTATCTGATTATATTCTTTTATCAATTCACCCTTTCCCTATGCCTTTCAGCCCTCTTCTTTGTCCTCATAACAAAACTCATTTCCTTCATCCTTTTAGTTCTTTCCCATGCCATTGCACTTACACTGGCTACATTCTCCTCCCGTCCTTATTTCTAGTCCTTGATAAACCAATCTATTTAACTCTTCACTATTCTTTACCCTGGGACTCTTTGCACTTGCCTTGCCAAACTCCACCCCTAGATTATCTCTACTTTCTTCCTCTTTTGTAGCTGAAGAGAATTATGAAACTTTGATAATCGGATTCATGGCAAAAAAATATGGTATTTAATATCAACTGGGCCTTCATGGCAGGAAGGCAGTTATTCTACTTGTTCTTTATTGGTCTATATCCCATTATTCACAGAAGCAATTCCAAACTTTCATGTTTCTCTTCAAGAAACCCTCCCCATCTCCCAAGCCCCACCATCAACTGAGGTCTTGGACTCATACTTCACTCAAAAGAATGAGGTTATCCATTGAGAGTTCATTCTTTTCCTTCTTACTCATCTCATATTACTCAGACTTCTTTCCTCTGTACCTCTTCCTTCACATCTATCTCATATGAAGAGGAGGTTCTTCTTCCCAAGGCCCACCTCTCAATCTCATTCCTTCCCATATTTTCTAACAGTTTGATTCTCACTAACATCCCCTCTTATTTTTGATCTTCCTACCATTGTCTCCTTCCTTGATGTTCATAAATATATACATCTTTTCTGTCCTTTAAAAAAATCCTCACATGATCTGACCATCCCCAGATCTCTCCTCCCCTTCTCAGTCATACTCTTTAAGAAAGATAGCTATACTAGATGCCTCCATTTCTCTTCTCATGTTCTTCTAAACTCTATGAGATTTGGCTTCTGGCTTTTTCCAAAGCTACCAATGATTTCTTTCTTTCTTTCTTTTTCTTTTTTCTTTTCTTTTTTTTTTTTGGGGGGGGGCTGAGGCAATCGGGGTTAAGTGACTTGCCCAGGGTCACACAGCTAGATAAGTGTCTGAGACCAGATTTGAACTCAGGTCCTCCTGAATTCAGGGCTGGTGCTCTATTCACTGTCTCCACCTAGCTGTCTCCCACCAATGATTTCTTAACCGCTAAATCTAAAGGCCCCCATCCTTTTTGATCCTTCTGTAGCATATGACACCGTTAATCACCATCTCTTTCTGAATGTTTTCTTCTAAGTTTTGTGACACTGTTTCTTCTCTTGCTTGTCTGATTGACCCTTCTCTTCATCTATGTTATGTCCAATAACTGCTTTTCTTCTCCATCGTTTATACTAATAATTTGGTGATCTCATTAGCTTCCATGGAGTCAATTATTATTACTGTGCAGATAAGTCCTAGAACAATAAACTCAGCCCTAGTTTCTTCTAAGCTCCAGTCCCACATCATCAATTGCTCTTTGGATATTCATTCCAAACAGAATGTCCCATAGACATCTCAAATTCAATATGTCTAAAACAGAACTCATCCCCCATTCTACCCAATTCTCATCTCTTCCAGATTTCACCATCAACGACACTACAATACTTCCAGTCACCTAGGCTCAAAACCTGCATATCACCCTTGATTTCTCTCATACCCCACAAATCCAATACATTGTCAAATCTTGTCAATTTTATCTTCAAAACATTTTTTGAGTGTATGTCCCCTTTCTAAACATACAGATATTATTACTTATCTTCCTTTTATTTCTTCTTAAATCTTTCATCCAGTTGCTTCTCTATACATGGAACACTTCAACTGCACTGATCTATATTAGCTTACTTAATGCTTTTTATGTAAATCATTCCATCTTTTCTCTTTTTGGCTGTTCTTGGAGCCTGAAACACCTTCCTTTTGCATTTCCATCTCAGTTTCCCCAGTTCTCTTTTATATTCAGCTTAAATCCTACCTTTCTTAGGTTCTTCCTTATCTCTCCTCTCTTCCCTCAGCAGCTACTGACTTTCTTTCCCATTTTTACTTTCCATCTGTATGTACATAATCTAGTTATTTACATGTTGTATCTAAACCCTAATCACTGGTTCTCATTGGCCAACAATAGATCCCAGGTCAAGCCACACTTGATCATTGTTTGGGTCCTGATAGAATTAGAGTGAATGCAAATAGCAACTGTTTTTGTTTTGGCCAAAACCAAAACCAAATATATATATGGCTAAGAAAAGAGGCCATGCTTTACTCAAGGGATTGTGATTAAGTAAGAAATGACAAAAGCTGACTGAAAGTTTCTAGATTATATGGCAAGAAGTGGTTATTCTCCAATCTCTATAAAGATAAAGGGAATAGATTGTCCTATGACAATCATGGGGAGTGTGTATGTGAGGGGTGGGGGTGGGGTTCTCCCTCTTAGTCATCGATGGCAAGATTCTTGCCAGAATCCTCTGTAATAGGCTGATCCTATACCTGAAAGAAGGTCATCTACCTGAAAGCCAGTGTAACTTCAGAAGGGGCCAAGGGACAGTTTATATGGTGTTTGTGGCCCAAAAGCTTCTGGAGAAATGCCAGGAGCAGAATGGAGGTCTGTAAATGATATTTGTAGATCTGATCAAGGCCTTTTATACCATCACTTGTGAGGGCTGTGGAAAATTATGTCAAAATTTGGTTGCCCAGAGAAGTTCATCAGTACAGTATATCAATTTCATGATGCTTATTTGGATTCTGGATGATGGACATTGCTCTCTAACTTTCTTGGTCACCAATAGAATAAAACAAGGCTATGTGCTTGCTCACACAATTTTTAGCATGTTTTCAGGCATGCTGTCAAATGCTTTCAATGAGGACAAAAATAGGATCAAAGTCAACTATTACACTGATGGAAAATTCTTCAACTTGAAAAGGCTATAAACCAAAACTAAAGTGGAGGGAGTGTTAGTATGGGATTTTTTTGTTGCAGATGATTATGCACTAAATGCAGCCTCAAAGCTGAGATGCAAAAATTAGGAATTGACTCTCTGTATTAATTTTGGCCTAACTTCACCAAAACAAACAAACAAACAAATAAACAAACAACAACAACAACAACAAAAACATAGGTACTCCATTAGCCAATACCACACCATCCATATGTGGAACAATTGCTTACAATAAATGGTGAAGTTTTGAATGCTGTGGATAAGTTCACTTACTTTAGCAGTATACTTTCCAGGGATGTCTACATTGATAATGATATTGACACACTTGTTGCTAGAGTTAGTTCAATGTTTGGGAGACTCTGAAGATCTACAGAGCCATTGTGCTGAGCTCATTGTTGTATGCCTTTGAAATCTGGACAGTATACCAGCCCCATTCTAGGAAACTGAATTGCTTCCATTTGAATTGTCTTAAAAAATTTCTGAAGATCACCTGGCAGGATAAAATAAGACAATGAAGTCCTTTCTCGAACTAAACTGCCAAGTATTCCCACTCTGTTGCAGAGAGCACGACTTCATTGTCCTGGCCACAATGTCCAAATGCCAAATATATACTTGCCAAAAAAATTTATTTTATGGAGAACTCACCCAGGGCAAAGGCTCACAAGGTGGTCAGAAAAAATGATACAAGGACCCTCTCAAGATCTCTCTTAAGAATTTTAGAATTGATTGCATGACATGGGAGACACTGGTACAAAATGGCTTGCTCTCATCAGAGAAGGTGCTGGGCTCTATGAGCAAAGCAGAATTGAATTAGCCCAGAAGAAACACAAAATGTACAGAGTTAGAGAATCCATCCCAAACTTCATAGGGACTATTTGTGCCTGACCTCTGGCTGAGCATTCTGAGCTCGTATTGGTCTGATCAGCCCCAGTCAGATACACTAACTTGATTCTAACATAATGATGCCATTTTGATCCTCTTCAAAAATGAAAGACATATAATATAAGGCCTATATAATATAAAGTATTATATAGAATATAATACAGAATGAATGACTAGATAGATGCTTAATAAATATTTGTAAAAATATTATTAGTTCAATAAAAGATGAACTAGATAATCTGAAAAGTCCCTTCCAGGTCTCAATGCTCTGATTTTATGTTCAAATTTTGGTATCCATTTTAGCCAAATTGAGAGACTACTAGAAGTACTCCAATGCCTTATCAAATATACAGGATCAAATCAAACCTCAGAGAACTAAGACTCTAAATGAAACATTTCAAGTTAGGATGGGGAAAACAGGGTTTTGTGTGTGTATGTCCTATTTAGACTGGCTCAGTATTCTGGGATCTCATTTAAAGTTTGCTTTTACAAATATGGTTCTAATCAGGAATGAAATCATAGGAGGAGAAGGACAGGATGGAAAAACCCAGGAGCTAAGCTAGGGGCCTCAGGATTGCAAGACGCAGTCCGCTGGGAGCTCAATGTAAGAACAGATTGACTTGTGCTGTTAATAGGAGATTCTCAATAGAGCAAACAGGCTGTTGTTACAGAGCTGTGGGGGATTCCTTCTTTAAAGCCTTTGTTTCTCTAATAGACTTCATCATAATGGAGGAATCCAAAAGAGAAAGAAAACACCAGACTGTCTGTTACTATGAACAGATGACTATATTGCTGGCTGAGGTAGGGCTCATGGAGGCTGGAGTCCCTTTTTCCTTCCTGCCTCTGCTTGCCTCCAATCTGCTGCAGAATGGAAATCAAACTCAGCTAGAACTTTGAAGTATCTTACCATTTGGGTAAAGGGATAATGAATGGATGAAAGACCTCTTTCGTGGGTTGTACTCTGCTAGATCCAGATGAATGGACTTGGAAAACACAGAGGGCTCTGTGATGCTGAACTTCCAAGAGGGAAGTGCTGGGGGGGTGGGGTGGGATAGAACAGAGCACCCACCCTGATGGGGTCTGCCCACAGGACCAGAAAAGGAAACCCGGATCTGAGGGGTGGAGGGATGGAGGTAGAGAGGAAGGAAGGGACCTCACAGAGTTGGTGACTCAGCCTCTCCATTTGTATTTTTGAATGGATTGAAGATAGTAGAGGGTGGGAGCTTGGGAAGTTAAGACAGGTTCTGGCAAGCTCTCCATTTTGTCTTCATCCCTACTCAGTAGTGAGGGCAGATCTAAAATATATTTATGGATCAAAGGTTATCATCCTCATTCATTTTTTTCTGCCTGCCTCCCCAAAACATTCCCTGAACTCTTCCTGGCCTTCCTGTGTGTGTAATACTTACCTTCCTGCTCGCCATACTGGAATCTAATTTGTTTATTGTTGGGGAAACCAGCTCCACACCCTGACTACTTTAGGTTTTTATCTGCATCCATGAAGGATCTACCTCATGGCTTTATTTGCCTTTCAGGTGAAACTTGGGCATCAATCCCTCCCTCCTTTCCCTGCTGACCCCAGTTAGGGGAGGAGAGCTTGTATAGCCAAGGTTTGAGGGGTTGGTAAAATAATTACCACCACTCTATATAGGTCTCAAGCTGGAAGGAGTCCCAGATGCCATCTAGTACAATCCACTCATTTTGACAAAGGAGGGAATTGAGGTGCATCAAATTAAGTGACTTATCCAAGATCACACAGGTAGTAGTCATGCAGCTAAATGCTACAGTAGATAGAATACCAAATCTGAAGTGTCAAGAAGAACTGAATTCAAATCCAGCCTTAGATACTTTCTAGCTGAACGATCCTAGGTAAATCATTTAACCTTATTTGCCTCAGTTTCCTCAATTGTAAAATGAGCTGGAAAAGAAAATAATAAACCACTCCAGTATCTTTGCCAAGAAAACCCTAAATGAGGTCAGAAAGCATAACACACAACTGAAATGACTGAATTACAACAAGAAGTAATCATTAAAGATGAAATTTGAACTCATGTCCCAATATTGAATCTAGTTCTCTTTATATCAATACATTGCCTCCATTTATCTGTTCCTAATAAAGAGAGAAATATTTTCATAGGATTTAGAGCCATACTCTCTTTAAAGAGAGCATAGTTCAATCCCTTCACTTTTTTATTGTTGTTGTCAATGATAATAATGAGGAAACCAAGGGGTCATACATGTAGGAGCAGGATTTGAACTCATTTTAGATTTAGAGTTGGAAGGGACCTTCCTCTTATTTTCATGTGATGAAACTGAGGCTTTGGAGACATTAGTAGACTTACTTAAGGGTATGTAGGTAGAATGTGGTAGAGGCAGGTCCCTTGATTCCAAACCAGTGCTTTTAACACTTCTTAACACCTGCCTTGCCTTCTAAGATAAGCAACTTTTGCACAAGGCTGAATCTTGACAAAGAAAATTACTTGTACATGCCTGGTCTGATATACAACAAAAATAACAATTTTCAATGGCATTTATATAGTGCATTAAGGTTTGCAATGCTCTATATATGTTGTTTCATGCTGTTGTTATAACACTGGGAGGTAGGTGCTATTATTGTCTCCATTTTATACAGGGGGAAACTGAGGTAGAGAGAGGTTAAGTCACATAGCTGGTAAGTTTGTGAAATGGGATCTGAATTCAGGTTTTCCTAACTCCAAGTTAATTGCTTTTATGCAGTGTACCACAACACATTTATTTTTCCTTATAATGAGAACATACGGGCAAAATCTTCATAATGCATTGTGGTCTTAAATACAGCTTCTAATAAAAGTCTTAATTCTGAGTTCTAGTTGAATTTAAGCAATGATATTAGCTATTACCAGCAAGTTTTTAGAGAAAGGAAGAAAGAATAGGTAGGTAGGGATTCTAAAGAAGGAAAAAGTAATATGGGAGAAATGTAAAAGATAACAATAAAGTTGTGTTCAAATGTGCCAAAGTGGTACTGAGGTGATCTTGGAGCCTATTTTATTTATTTATTTATTTTTAATGAGGCAATTGGGGTTATGTATCTTGTCCAGAGTCACACAGCTAGCAAATGTTAAGTGTCTGATGCTAGATTTTGAACTCATGTCCTCCTGACTCCAGAGGCAGTGCTCTATCCTTTGCTTATCCTTTTAGTACAATGCTTGGTACCTATAAGTACTATGTAATTATTAGCTGTTATTAGATATTATTGTTATATAAAACCAAAGACATCAACCACTGGGATAAAGACAAAAAATATTTAATACAAATTGCTAGGAAAAATTTTATATTATCTTGTACATTATCTTTTGTTGTACATATATCCTCTAGTCCTTGTATCCCTAGTATTTTGCAAATAGTTGGCAAAAAAAAATTCATTGAGTTAAGTATAAATCGCTCCATTTGATGCACATTTAAAGGAGAGAAATCATAAAATTGCTGAAGTTATTCATTTGAATAAACAAACAAGATGCCATTTTTCACTTCCCTAAAAAAAAAATTGAATGAATAGGTGAGTAGAGAATCAGAATTTTAGAATTGGAAGGGTATTTAGAAACTATCTTTTCTACCTCCTTCCTTTCTTCCTTATTTCCTTCCTTCTTTCCTTTTTTCCTTCCTTCCTTCTTTCCTTCCTTCCTTCTTTTCTCCTCCTCTCCCACATTCTCCTCCTCCTCTTCTTCCTCCTTGCTTCTCCTCTTCTTTCTCTTCCTATTCTTTCTTCTCCTCCTCCTCCTTCTTTCTTAAATGATGAACTTAAGAAGAAATAAATTATTCTAAGTCTTTCAGTTGGGTGGTGACAGCCAGGAGCCTAGAGTTCTAAAATAAACAATCTAATGCTTGCTGGACCACATCACACAATCCCTTTAAGGGGAGCAGGAATGTCTGATCGGTTGGTTGGAATTGTTAGGGCCTTGTCCTTGCCCATGTTCACAGCAGGGAAGAATAATTAGCAAATTAATGAAGTGTGTTTTGCCTAAGTGAAGTGTTTACTACTTCAGTACTTCAAGGGCCTGTGATTTCATCAATGTGGATACTCCATTCACTGACACAGATTGCAACCCCCTCTGTGCCTTCATAAGTTGCCATGGTAGAGAAAAAAAACTATAGCCTGGTGGCTATCCCTCAAAGGTTGAACCTCTCCACATTTGCGAGGCTGATCTCAGATAATTGTCATACATTCTGCTGCCAGCCTTGTACTTAAAGCCAGTTGAAGCTGCCAAAGTCTGGGCTCCACTCTACATCACACTGGACTTATCTGATCAGGAATTTAATGGAGAAAGCACTTTTTTGGGGGGGCTATTTTTAAGTAAGAGAATTTTAGTAAATGAAACCTGCTTGCATTTTTCAATTTGCTACCATTCTGTGACTTAAATATAAAATAGCACCTTCCTGATCTGAGCCTTTCCCTCTATAGTTGCTTAAGAGGAAAACTCTTACTCTATCTCTATGAATTGCATGTACCTATTTATTTTATGTTGGGTCTTTATTAGTATGTAAGCTCCTAGAGGATAGGGACCATTTTTGTGTTTTGTCTTTCTATGTATCCATAGTACTTAGCACATTTAGTGCTTAATAAATGCTTGTTGATTGTGTATTGTCTGAAAATTAAAGTTTGTTAAAGCCTGTAGGAAAATTCTCATTTTGCAAATGAAGAAACTGAAAAGTTAAATCACTTATCCAAGATTACATAGCTAGTTAATTACAGAAAAATAACTCAAGTCCAGGTTTTTGTATTTTAGAGAATTTCTTAGCAAATGTTTTTCAACAGTAATAGATTAGGATAAAAGACTGAAATAAACATGTTTTATTTCAACAGATTACAAAGTAGGCTATATGTAATTAAATTTAATCTTTTTTCTCATTTGTTACAAATTATGTGAAAGTCAGAACAACAATGATAATGGTTTATATTTATGTAGTCATTTATGGTTTACAAGGTACTTTATATATATACATATACATATATATATTCTCATTTGATGCTTATGACAACCCCTTAAGGCTATTTATCCTGAGTACAGGGTATTATTAATACCCCTTTTATAGATCAGAACAGTGAAAATCAGGAAGATTAAATGATTTAAAAGGGTGAAGAAGAAATTACTTTTGTGATGTATGGATGCAGAAGGATTTATGATTAATCAAATGATAGGATCACATAACTTAATGAATGATTTTGATTAAGTAAAATTAAAAGTTTTTTTTTTTCCCCCAAATAAATCTAACACAGCAAAAATTAGAAGGGGATCGGGTAACCAGGGAAAAAAAATCTTGCAACACATTTCTCTGATAAAGGTCTCATTTCCTAGATATATAAGGATCTGATTCAAATTTATAAGACCAAGAGACATTCCCCAATGAATAAATGATCAAAGAATATGAATAGGCAGCTTTCAAAGGGAGAAATCCAAGCTATCAACAATCATCTGGAAAAAAAAGCTCTAAATCACTAAGAATTACAGAAATGTAAATTAAGCCAATTTTGAGGCTCTACTTCACACTTATCAGACTAGCAAAGATGACAAATGAGGAAATGGCAAATATTTAAGAAATAGTGAGAAAACAGGCACATTGTTGGTGTAGTTATTTATTCATCCAATCATTTTAGAAAACAGTTGAGAACCATGTTCAGAAGGTTACCAAACTTGACCTTTGACCAATTATACCAATACTAAGTATTTACTCCCAAAAAATAAAAGAAAGAAGAAAATGATTTATATATGCAACAATATTAGTAGCAGCTCTTTTCATGGTAGCCAAAAATTGAAAAGCAAAACAAAACAAAACAAAGAACTAAGCATCTTTCTGTTTAGGAATGGCTAAAGAAATTGTACCATGTGAATGTAATGGCTATCATTGTGCCATAAGAAATGACGAAATGGACAGTTGTAAAGGAAACTAGGAAAATTTTGCCAGTGACTGTCCCATTATCTCTTCTTCCTGTTCTCCTCCATCTCTCTCTCCTCATGTCTTCCCTACTGCCATTTTCCCCCTCTCCTTCCTTATTTATTATTTTTTTTTGATCCTGAGTGAAGTGAGCAGAGCTAAGGAAACAATTTACATAATGATAGCATTAAAGAGAAAGATCACCTAGAAAAACTTTAAAACTTTGATCAGCATAGTGATGCATTATAAATCCAAAAGAATGATGCTAACACATATCACTTATCTATTAATGGAGAAAAGAGACATACATTTTCAGACATGGTTAATGGGGACTTTGTTTTGCCACACTATCTAGATATGTATTAAATGATTTGGGTTTTAAAATTTTGTTTCTTAATTTAATTTGATCAATGGGGGTAGGTAGTAGATAAAAAATACAAAAAAAAGCCACTTTAAAAAATTGTTATTGTAGGAATATTGGATATAGCCCTTTGGCTTTTCTACAAAACTTCAAAGTTGAAAAGGAACTTAAAAAAAGAAAGAAAAGGGATTTCAATGACCAACTGGCCCAACCTATACTCAGAAAAGAGTTATAATACTTAGAAGAATTTAGTTGTTCACAGTTACTCTGAACAATATTGCTGTTACTGTATATAATATTCTCTTAGTTCTGCTCATTTCACTCTTTATTATTTCATGCAAGTTTTTTCCCTGTTTTTTATTTTATTTAATTTTTTTTTAAAACAGGGCATTTCTTGAAGAACAGTGGTAGTCCACCACAATCATATTATACCACAACTTATTTAACCATTCCTAGTTGATGGGCATCCCTTCAGTATCTACTTCAGCACTGCAACTGGAGCCATTTCCTGATGTCCTCACCCATGTTTTGCTTTTGGACTACAAATGGTTCTGGAGGACACAGTGAAGTCAATGACTGCACAACCTTTCCTCACTTAAATCCAATTCACTTGCAAGTCAAGATATCACTCTCCTGATGTCTTTGCTCCTCTTCAAAACAAAGGACAAACAACAAAGGATATGACCAACAAATGGTTATCTAGTCTTCATTTAAAGAGCTCTAATGAAAGGGACCCCATTAGTTTATGAGGTAGCTCATTCTGCTTTTGGACTAATTACCAAATTTTGTTTATTTTATCTCTTTAATATTTCTACAGTATCTTGAATAGCTACCCCTCATTAATTTTCATATTTGTCAAATATTACAGAGCAGTAATATTCTTTTATATTCATGTTCCACAATGTTTAGCTATTCCCCAATTGATGGGCATCTAGTTTGTTTTCAAATATTTATTAAAATAAAAAGAGGGTTCTCATAAATATTTGGTTTAAATGGGGCCTTTCTTTTTAATCAGTCTCATCCTTGGGATATATACCCAGTGGTCTGAATGAAAGGACATGAGCATGTCAGCCACTTAGTTTGCACAATTTATCTCATCAAAAGCACTTTTTTTTTCTTTTTGGACTTCCTTCTTAGTTTTGTGATTTTTTTTGAAAAGTCATCTCTCTAGGATTTATTTTCCTCATTTGCAAAATTGGGGGTGGGGGTGGGATTTAAATTGAATAATCTCAAAGCTTTTTCTGAAATACACTTTAATTCTTTGCCTCCTTTTCCCTTAAGCCTTAATTTCTAAATTTTTAATTTCTCCTTACTCTTACAGTTTAGATGCAGGACTATGGGGATATGGCAATTTAGGTATTTTGAAGAAAGGGAAAGAAAGTCCGGTTAGTTACCCGTTAAGTGCTGAAGTTATTGGCATGGAGACCCATCAGTCAAGAAACTGGAAGTCCTAATTATCAATGTTTCTAAATAGAGAAGTTCTGGAAAAGTAACCCAGAGCTGAAGGGAGGGGGAGTGCAGGAAGGAGGAAGGGTGGTAGCTAGGGAATAGGCAACCTAAACTGGTTTCCCAGGGTTTCTAAATGTTTAGAACTATCTATTCTCTCTTGGGAAGATAAGAAACACCTCAGATTCAAATTCACTTAAAGACCCACCATCATAGTTTTATACCTCGAGGGACTGGCATTTAGAAAAATTGCATTAGCTATTAGTCCAGGAGCTATTGTATCTTCTTCCTATTCAGTCACTCTGACTGTGGATTAAATTCTATTTTGTTGAGAATAATATACAGTAGTCCTCCTCCCCTAACTTCAACAACAACAAAAAAAGTATGAATAAGGAACTTTTATTGAAAACAAAAAGCCCAACAAAAGCCAAGTTACACCCTTTGTCTGAGTAGGGCTTGGGAAGAATGGAGGTGGGACAGGAAGGGTGGGTCATATGGGAAGGTTGTTTGAACCTGGAAGGGAAAGGTTAAAATGCTTCTCTTAGTGAATTTCCTCAATGCTGTTACTTCTATTTTGATTCCTGATGAGACTTGAGATGTGTGTATAGAGAAAGAATGATGTGGAATAGGATGTACTTTTAACCTCCATCCCTTGGGCAACAAGAGGCCCCAGTGCACATTCAGGTGGAGCAATTCCTTGTATCAGCCATCATCAAATGACATCTCCAACTATTCATTATCTCCTGGGATACTAACACAGGGGTACTCACAGAAAGGTGGATGTTTGCATGAGTTGCCAGTACCCTGTAGAAATTAGTTTTCCTGGGCTTGAAATATTGGATGACTGGGACAGCAAGACCTAGATTTATCACACAGTATGGTATGCAGATAGCATCTTACTCAGCTGCTCTGATGACAAGATTCACTGAGGCATTAGGAGAGCAAGGCTGATCCATGGAGCTAAAATATGAGCCATCCCTGAGCACTTAAGTCAGAAGAGAGAATTCCTGATGAGTCCGTCTCCCTAGAGACAAGAGGATTTTTGAAGAGCTTGAACAACTCCATCTGGCTGACTTGGAAAATGGGGCCTGCTCTGACTTAGGCCAGGGCACTCCTCTGGAGACTTTTGGAGGAAGGTGTGAACAAAGAAAGCTGATCACCAGAATTCCAATTCCTTGTCAGTGACAGATCAGAGCAGATTTTAGATAAGTACTTTTTTTTTTTTTTTAAAGTTTTTTTCTTCCTCTGTTCCCCCTTAACAATTCTGGTCTTGTTACTTTGTTTTTTTAATTTAATTTTTCCTCCTTTTCATCTGTGGGGGTAATAGGAAGAGAGAAGACAACCTGGAATGTGAAGGAAGAAAGGAAAGAAAGAAGGAAGGGAAGGAAGGAGGGAAGAAAAAAGAGAAAGAAAGAAAGAAAGAAAAAGAAAGAAAGATTATTTTTAAAAGCCTTAACAACAATTTTGGTCCTTGTCTGCAAACAAAGGTTAAACTAGACTGAAACTTGGCTTAGCACAACAAATGCCTGTTTGAGTTTCTCGGATCTCTCTCTCCAGGTCAGCCTCCAGGGCCCCTTCAAGAAGATGGAGTTGTAAAGATCTAACTCTCGGACTGTTTGCTCTGAGGAATTTGTTTTCTGCTCTGATATCACCCAGTGACATTTCAAATGTGTCTATGAAAAGGGAAGGAAAAAAAGAACCACAGATATTTAGGAAAACATATTCCTTAGATGTCATATCCTGTCAGCAAAGAAAAAAATCCGCCTGTAGAGCTTCCTTTTGTAGCTTCAGACTGAACTTTCAGAAATTTTTTTTTGTCTTGGTTTTTTCCTGTTTCTGCTCCCACACTATTCCATGTAAAGATGCCTTGAATTGTCTGAGTTTGGAGAGGGGGAGGATGGGAAGAAAAGAGGAAGAGAGTAATGAATGCATCAAACCCACACCCAAACTCAGGGACAACACTGCACTGTGTAATTAGTCCAAATCATCCCATACAGATCTAGGGAACCAGCCTGGAGGAAGAATAGTACCTCCCATCTACACAGAATGTATCTTACAAAAATCTTAAGCAAGAATAATTTTTTTAGAAATTCATGTAAATGTGGAAATATGTTTAGAAGAATTACATATGTTTAACCTATATTGAATTACTTACCATCTAGGGGAGGGATGAGGTGAGGAGGGAGGGAGAAAAATTTGGAACACAAGGTTTTGCAAAAGTGAATGTTGAAAACTATTTTTGCATGTATTTTGAAAAAGAAAAAGCTATTATTATTTAAAAATTAAAAAAATAAAGATCCAAAAAATTTGTGATTTTAATTGATACAAAATTTAACCTTTTTTTTGGGGGGGAAAGGGGGGACGGTTATATCACTTTCATTATCCGATATAACTTTCTTCAACCAAAGACTCACCCCTAACAAAGAATAAAAAAAGAAAGAAAGAAAAAGTCCTGCAAAACTAACCATCATATCAGCTAATCCCCACACCATTCCACATCCTTCATTCTACAGCTCTGCCAAGGAAAGAGGGATATGAATTTCATATCATTTTTGGGTGTAGGTGGGACAGAGGTCAATACAATACTCATTTGTAATTTTTGTTGTTCTTTCCATTTACATTATTATAGTCAATGCATATGTATTGTTTTCCAGGTTTTGCTTATCTCACTTTTTACATATTTATCATGAATTTTCTCCTGCTTTCTTATATTCTTCATATTTTTTTTAAGGTAGTAATATCCTATCTCCTTCATCTACCACATTTTGTTTCTCCATTCTCCAGTTGATGGCCTTTGGGCTGTTCTCCTTAGCAAACAAGAGAGATTCTTGCTCCCTCTCTCCCTCTTCTTGCCCCCTTTAAACTTTACCCTGAGATCTCAAAACTCACTCATGAAGGATAATAGAATAAAGTCTCAGTAGAGGTTCTTGACCTGGTGTTCATGAGCTTGTTTTTAAAATATATTTTGGTCACCATATTTCCTTTATGATACCATGCATTCTATTTAATGCATTTACAAACATTATTCTGAGAAGGGATCCATAAATTTCACCACACTGATTACCAAAGGGGTCCAAGACACAAAAAAGGTTAAGACCTTAGGCCCACCTTGTTCCTTTTTCTCAAACTCTGGCTCTTTGGATGAATATTATAAGAACTGGAGGAAAGTAAAGCATTTCCTCCAGTTCTTTTCTTAATTAAATGTCAAGAAAGTCCTGAGAATATTTATTTTTTTTACTGTTTCCTTATGATCATATACCTTTGATTATTACTTACATCAGGAAACTAAGAAGGTTGGAATGCTTTGGGGTGAGTTTCCCCAGATTTTGTCACAGTTTTATTTGGTTTGCTTTATAACTTTCAGAAAGTCTTTTCATTTCTTTGTGTATTGTTTAAGATATTTTTAATATTTCTGAGATGAGACCAATAATTCCTCTCCCTAATTTCTTTGCCATGTATCTTCCAGAGTTAGTTATATTAAGATAAAATCCCTTTGAATTACTTAGAAACAGATGAGATGTAAATATAAGGCATTATTATTTCTGCAGCACTTATCCCTAGAGTACCTAGTTATTTGGGCCTCAGAATCTTATTTTAAACTAGACACTCCAAAATCTAGAGAAGGAATAGTCTCTCTCACAATGTCAGAGTACCACCTTGGAACAGACTGAATCAATTTGCATCTGCAATTACAGAGACTGGATGAAGTTAAAGAGCCTGGGTGTGGCCCACTGAGCTCCAGATTGTGATATATCATAGATTTGGGCCTGGAAGGGACTTATAGGGACCACCAAATCTCTCCCCCACCTAATTTTATGGATGAGGAAACATAGTCTGAAGGAAGTTAAATTTAGCTAGTTAAGTCTAACCGTACACCCAACATTCTATCCAGCAGACTAGAAATAGAACTTTTAAAACTGACTTTAGCATATGGATTTTGGGGACTCTTGTCCAAAATCACATAAGTTAAGAGGGATCCCAAGTCCTCATAGTTAGTATTCTTTTTATGGCATTATGCATCATTGCAGCTAGGAACTGTAGGTACCAACACCCCCCCACCAAAAAAAAAAAACCTAATAAAATCTGAATCTGAATTTTCAAAATACATAGATACATATTTATATTCTACTGAGATCTTCAGGTCACATTTGCATTCAGGTCTTCCCTACTTTAGGTCTAATACTTTGTCCACTCTGCCATCCTTATAGAGAGGATAATTGAAACCATGTGGATTGTAGAATCACCAAAAGAAATGGGACAGAGAGAATAGAAGAGGGTCCAAAACAGGTCTTAGGGAATAGACACAGAGGACCAAACCTGGATGAAGATGTGACCAAGGAGATTGAGAAAGAATGATCAGACATTTTAGTCTACTTTTACTGTTAACTGCGGTTCAGTCATGGCCAATTCTTCAAGGGTTTTCTTAGTAAAGATACTGGAGTGATTTGCCATTTCCTGCTCCAGCTCATTTTACAGATAAGGAAAACCGAGGCAAACAGGATTAAATGACTTGCCCAGGGTCACAGAACTAGTAAGTGTCTGAGGTCAGATTTGAACTCAGGAAAATGAATCTTCTTGGCTCCAGGTCCAGCTCTCTATCTAGCCTTTTTACTGTTAATAAGATAGTGAACAAATTAGGAATGGATATGTATGTGTGTGGGACAAGAGAACAAGGTCAGCTGAAGTTCATAATTTTTACTAAAGAATTTTCCTTTTTTTTTTAAAAATAATTTTTATTTTTTTATAATAGCTTTTTTATTTTTCAAAATGCATGCAAAGATAGTTTTCAACATTCACCCTTGCAAAACCTTATATTCCATATTTTTCTCCCTCCCTTTCCATCTTTCTCCCTCCCCTAGACAGAAAATAATCCAATATAGGTTAACATGTACAATTTAAGACATTTTCCTAAGAAGAATTAATGTTCAAGAGATCATAGAATCATGCTTTTTTTTTTTTAAAGGGACCTTAAAAGATATATAGTCCAAAGACCTCACTATATGGATGAAGAAGGGAAGATCCAAAGACATTAAGTAACTCTAAGTTTTTGTTTACTGAAAAAAAAAAAACCAAAAACAAAGATTTCAAGAAAGAAATAGTAGCCAGATACAGAAAACAATCACTTTTTTTTTTCTTCCTGTCAAGGTCATTTGGATATTTATAACATCATTTATGGGCCATGCAAAATGATCAACTTAAAAACTCAAAACTGTGGGAGGTGATTGTAACTGGCTTTCAGCTCATCATTGCTTGTGATTGCCTTGTCAGGGTCAGACCCAGTGATTTCACTGGCTTTATACCACCCAAATGCCAGATGTTTCCCACTTCTGAGTCCTAAAATAAAGCCAATTCTCAATTATCCATATCAGGGGAAATAAAGTCTATTGGAAAGCGTGGGAAACAATGGTTAATTAATCAACTTATCTGGATTGAGTTTAAAGCAGGAGAAAGTTGCCCCAGAGGCCCCAGTCATAGAATGGTAGAAGGTTTCAATTACCCTCACTGTTGAATTGGGAATGTGGACTTGTAGATGCAAGATCACACTTTCAGTGGGGTAACCCAGCCACAAACCATTTATCAGTTGATTAGACCCAGTGTCACATGTGTAAGTAGTAGCATTATCAGTTACTGAACACACATGTATATATGTATATGGGTATGGGTAGTTTTTCCTCCCCCATCTCAATTTTCCCCATCACCCATTCAATCTATCTCATATTGGGATAAGAAATTAAATTTTGGGGGAATTTTGTGGAAACCACAAAGGACACATGAAGGCCAGCAGACAACATAGAAAATGTAACTATATATTTGTTTCTTTCTTTCTCTCCCTTTTTTTCTTTTCCTTTCCTTTCTTTCTTTCTTTTTTCCCCTTAGGCAATTGGGGTTAAGTGACTTGCCCAGGGTCACACAGCTAGGAAGTGTCTGAGACCAGATTTGAACTCAGGTCCTCCTGACTTCAGGGCTGGTGCTCTAACCACTGTGCCATCTAGCTGCCCCTTTCTTTCTTTCTTTTTCTTTTTTTTTTTTTTTAAGAGATCAAGTAGGGGTTTAATTAATCACTTTCAGAGTGAGGAATAGACTTCGCAAACTGGAAGTTCTCCTGAGTATTGGGTAGAGGATTTCATACACAAATATACAAATATGGAAAGAGAGGGGTAAAGTGAATTATAATATCATTTCCAGGACTTAAGTGGTTTTCCATGATAAACCCATGAGTGCAGGATGATATAGGTGTTCTATAATCCTGTGGGAACAACTTTTAAGTGATTGTTTCAAATTCTGGGGGTTGTTACTTGGTGAGGGACAGAATCAGAGTTCTGTGCAGAAATGGATTCTGCAATTCTTGATTCACTTCACTTGACTGATAATTTGTTTTCAAATTCCACCTTTAGGAAGCAAAAAGTTGCATTCATGACATAGGTTTATGAATGCTTATATATGTATATGTTTGTGTGCATAGATATAAAACACATATATCCATATCTATATTTATATCTCTCCAAAATGGGTACCGCTCATTCCAGGCGAGCCATGTTGTTAAAACATGGGTGTATGAATTTTATAGTCTTGCCAGGGGTGCAAGATCACTTAATTATCGTACTATTTATCATGATTATTATGATCATGAATGCACAGTTCCAGAGGATTGCAATTTTTGGTAACAAATATATACAACACAGAGATTTATGATACCTTTTTTCTGCCTTGGCTTTGCAGGATAAGTCAGATTGGGTTTTCCAAATTGATACCTCATTAAAATATAGCACTAATTTGGGTATATTTCCTTAACATTTCCTTAACATTAGTACAAAGCAAATGAAGGGAGGATCCTGGTGGTCAAGTAAGGAGAGAACTAAACCCAAGACCTAAAAATAAGTAGTAATAGAAATAAGAAGTAGTCCTTGTTCCCTTTGTTCCCCTTTCCTTTCCTTCCCACATCATACTTCTCCTTTAAAGTGAGGATTCATGGCAAAGTTATTAGTAGATTATGAGTCAAGTTCATTTCAAGTGGAAATATGACTTGGAGAGCCCAGTTTTCACTTCAGCCTCCCGGGGAAGTAGCAAGGCATTAACTTTAAATTCTCATTTTTAGCACCAGTGCACCTAATGAATGCAACTTTTTGCTTCCTGAAGGTAGAATCTGAAAACAAATGATCTAGACTCCCAACTGATTTTATTCATTTCAACCAATATTTATTGAGATACTACTGTGCAAGATGCTGTGTTTGATATTGTGGATATGTAAGACCAAGCCTTCCAACCACCCATAGGTGTTCAGAAGCCACCTCCTATCAGCTCCTGATAGCACCATTCTTAAATTTTCAATGTGAGCATTTATTTAAACCTCAGAAATCTTAGATGCTACAAGCCTGGACTTGATTCACTGTTTTGTTGATTGTCTAAACACAGGGAAGTGATGCAGAAGATGTTTATAATACATGTATGTCATTCTTACTACACTTCCTCCCCCAAACTGGATGTTAAACATTTACCAGTTCAGCCCTGGAACCCCCAAACTTTGTCCTCTTAAGTATATCTCCAGTCATTCAGACCTATATCTTGCTGTAGGACTCTGACGCTTCTGGAGGAGAGAGTAAAGCTGGTGACTTTGTACAGCCTTGCCTGTACAAATACAACCCACTTGCAATTTAAGATGTCACCTTCTTGGGGATAGCTAGGTGAATAGAGCACCAGTCCTGAAGTCAGGAGGATCTGAGTTCAAATTTAGTCTCAGACAGTTAAGAGTTCCTAGCTGTGTGACTCTGGGTAAGCCACTTAACCCCAATTGCCTCAACAAAATAAATAAATAAAAATGTCACCTTGATGTCATTGGTACTCTTCAAGAATGAAATATGAACAACAATAAAACAATTCCCATAATTATCTTTCTAAAGTGAAACTGATATTTTTGCCCCCTCCCCCCTTTTTTGGCTTTGTTTTTCTTGTGTTTTTTTTTTTCCCTTTTGGTCTAACATGACAAAGATGGAAATATGTTTAAAAGGATTGCCCATGTTTAATCTATACCAAATTGCTTGCTATCTTGGGGAGGGGGAGGCAAGGGAGAGATGAAGGAAAATTTTGGAAAACAGAATCTTACAAAAATTAATGTTGAAAACTATTTTTGTATGTATTTGGAAAAATAAAATACTATGGAGAAAAAAGAAAAGAAAAACAAATGGAAATAAAGTGAAACTGACCCAACATCCATATCTGTCTGGAGGCTGGCAGGACCACTGTTGGTTTACTTTTCCATATTCTTCCCTGAGGGCAGAGTCTAAAAAATATTTCTCAGCAGATATTATGAAATGTTAGTAAAAGATCTTCCAGTTCATGATCATTCAGGGTTGACCTGGGAAATGATGGGCTTACCATGCTGATATTTATAGACTATTTTTCAGATTAGGAAAACATGTGATATGTGTTACCCCATTTGAGCCTCCCAGCAATCATATAAGGGACTTTGATTATCCCCATTTTGCAGATGAGGCAATAGACTGGGAAAGAGATTCATCACTTATTCAGGGTCAATTAAAGGGAACAGAAATGAGTAGATTCTTTTTCCATTATATTCTGCTCAGTATATTATTCTACCACCAGCACCATCACTACCACTACCCTGGGAGTCCTTAAAAGTAGTTGTGAACCATGGTATAAAAGAGGAAAAACCTCAAGAACAAAGAGAAAGAATACAAAAGAAAAAAATCAAAAGACTGTCATTTGTTCCCAGGAACTAGAGAAAATTAAAAGAGAAAAAGGAAATTTGGAATACAACAGTAAGCTAGTCAACAAATATTTATCAAGCACTATATGTCAGGCATTTTGCTAGCCATTGGGTTTAAATAGAAAGAAAGATAAAAACAATTCCTGACCTCTGAAGCGGTATGTCAAGTCCAGGTACTAATATACTATTTTCATCTTCCATCTGTCTTTGCAAAGATGCAACATCAACTGGCTGCAGGAGTTGCTTGGCTTAAATGGATGGCAACTCACCCTTCCCTCTTTGAAATGACTTATTTTCCCCTTGGTAGGTATATAGCTGAAGGAGGCTGAAGAACCCAGAAGGGTAGGTGGAAAAAACAATAAACAGAGTCCTCTTTTTCTCCATAGTTCCTGGATAGAGACTGTCTTGATGGCTGAAAATTATAAGGAAATTCTGACCTTGGGGAATTCTTTATTTACATCAGGGGTTCTTAACCTGGAATTCATGAGTTTAAAAAAAATTTTGGTCACTTTATTACAATTGGTTTTCTTTGCAATTCTATGTATTTTATTGTTATTTTTTTGCATTTAAAAATATTATTCTGAGGAGGTCCCATAAGTTTCAGCCAAACATTAAGAACTCTTGGTTTACTGGAACATCCTCCAATCTGCTAATCTGCTAAAAAAAAATTAGCTTTCATCTCCAGAGACCACACCAGATCATTCCTTTTTCCTTTGGAGAAATGATCTAAGGTCAGGTGAAAGTGGTGATTGGGAACAGTAAGTAGAGAGATGTTTAATTCCATTATAGTCCATTGGGAAGTCACTGGAAAAAATTAATTAATTGGGCCTGGATGAGTACAATTTATACCTCTATGCCACCCTGGAGTTTATGAGGCCATTTTATGAAAACTGGAAGAAGGGAAGAAGGGGGGATTTGGGGATACCGATTGTGGCTCTATGGGGAGTAGGAGGAATTTCAGGGGAAGCCAATCTGGGAGATAAAATGAATTTCTATGTCTTGGGTTATGCTTATTTTCTTTCCACACAACCCAATCTCAGAAAGCTAGGGAATCTGATGAGTGTGGGAAGAATAAGGCTTGTTATTTGAGGACCAAGATTAACCATGGTTTTTATAAACCCGAAACTCATTGTTATTTTATATATTTCTCTACAGTTCATAATACTTAACAACAGTAATAATATCAAAAAACAAGAATAGTTTGTCTTTTCAGGAAGTACGGTAAAGTAGGCAGAGGAACAAAAGGGAAAGCACAAAAAAGATAAGCAGAGTCCTTTCTCCAATTCCTTTCCAATTTTTTTCTTTAGGCAATAGTGTGGGGAGAAGATAGTGCCAAGTGAACCAAATTTTGAGCTTCATGATAGGAGGATAAAGAGGTGGGGAAAAAACTGGGAATCTAAACATAACTGTAATGTGAGGCTGAAGTGAACTCAGAAGCTTTTACCAAACTACTGAAAATTCTCAATCACATGTGGAATAGCATATTAGCCACTTAAAAAGAGGCAGATGTTATCTTAGAATTGGAGTCTTCAGAGATGGTCCCAACAATGACAGCCTATATGGTGATGGAAAAATCCTTTATGTTCTCAAGCTTCAGTTTTCTCATATATAAGATAGAGATTATAATACAACTATCATTCCTTATAGGTTGTGAGAAAAGAACTTTATAAACCTTAAAACTTACAGAAATGTGAGTTATTGTTTCTAATAATAATAATAATAATAAAAATAAAATAGCCATCCCTTCAAAGCACACCCATGTTGCTGAGGTTGGGAACCATCAGTGCTGTAAGCTAGGGTCTGGAGACCTTTAGGGAAGTTCTCAAGGTCTGGTTGGAAATCTGAAATGCTAGGGGAATTGAGTTTTCTGAAAACTACTGATTAGATTAGCAACCCAATTAGTGTGATGAAACTGTTCCTTTAAAAGTTAAGAAAACAGAAGGGGGGACTTAAGTGCTGGCCCTACTTGAATCTATTTTGATACATAACAGTTTGACAAGAAAGATAGCAATACTCCTTTATGGGTTGCTGCCATAAAAAGGATAAGATAAGCCAGAACAACCCAGAAATACTATTATTCCACTACTGGAGATACTTCCTGGAGTTTTCTCACCCTAGAACATCCTTTTCCCACTGGTGAGTTACTTCCAAGAGCCTTCCTTTTGGGAATGGGTCCAAGCAAACTATGTTTTATGCCTTTCCTGACTGTGCTTTTGACTTTCCAGACTTCACCACTACATCCTTTTTGGATAGTTCCCACACAGTACCCCTCATCCTCTTTTATGTACTGTCTTTCCACATTAGAATATAAACAGGGATAGAATTTTTTGCTTGTATTTGTAACCCTAGCTCCTAGCACAGTGCATAGTAAGCACTTAATAAAATATTACTCTTGCCTTCATGCCTTCACTGAGCATGCCGTCACCAACCATTGAATTGGACAAACCACAAGTGAGCATGAAATGTACTGAAGACATGAACACTTTCATTATGTATCAGGATACTATCATAGAAAGATTAGAAGGAATCTCATTGTTGGTGGAGTTGTGTGAACTGATCCAGTCATTCTGGAGATCAATTTGGAATTATGCCCAAAGAGCTATCAAACTGTGCAAACCCCTTGATCAAACAGTGTATCTACTAGATGTGGATCACAAAGAGATCATTAAAAAAGAGAAAAGGACAAGGACCTACGTGTGCAAAAATGTTTGTAGCAGTCCTTTTTGTGGTAGCAAAAAATTGTAAATTGAGTGGATACTCATCAGTTGGGGAATAAGTTATGGTATATGATTATAATGGAATATTATTGTTCTATAAGAAATGTTGAGCAGATTGATTTCAGAAAAAGCCTGGAAAGACTTACATGAACTGATGGAAGTGAAGTCAGTAGAATCCAGAGAATCAACAATATTATATGATGATCAACTGTGATGGACTTGACTCTTTTCAACAATGAGGTGATTCAAGGCAATTCCAATAGACTTGTGATGGAAAATGCTATCTGCATCCAGAGATAGAACTATGGAGACTAGATATAGATCAATGCATAGTATTTTCACCCATTTTTGTTTTGTTTTGTTTTGTTTGTTTTGGTGGTTGCTGTTTGTTTGCTTGTTTTTCCCCCCCTTTTCCCTTTTAATCTGATTTTTCTTATGTAGTGTGATGAATATGGAAAGATGTGTAGAAGAATTGCATGTTTAACCTATACTGGATTTCTTGCTGTCTTGGGGAGGGGGAAGGAAGGGAAAGAGGGAGGAAAATTTGGAACGCAAAGTCTTGCAAAGGTGAATGTTGAAAACTATCTTTGCTTGCATTTGGAAAAATAAAATACTATTAAAAAACACTTAGAAGCAATCTTATTGGTGACAGGCAAGGACTTCCTACTGCTTTTTGTCAATGGTATCCCCCCCTCCAAGTCACCCAGATTTTGTCAATAAGTACAGAACAATTTTAAAAACAAACTAACCAAATCAAAAAAGCATCATCCCTAAGCCTAGCTCAGACAATGTAAAAAGCAAAATTGAGATATTGCTAAAATGTGAAAAGAGAAAAGTCAAACAATGGACAATCTTCACTTGAACGCTTGATATTCTACCTGATAAAATGGACAGTAAACAGCACTGACATTATACATAATTTCGAAAAATAGATGGGAATACTTGGGTTTGAATTTTGAAATCTAATTTTTTAGTTTGGATGGCACAAATCCAATTAGTAGACCAACTAAAGTCAAATCAGTCATTTTTTAAAATTGTCATTTGATATAAGCATCATGACTGAATTCATTCTTCAACAGTATTTGGCAGAAAGTGTAAAAACATTTCAAAACATGCACACAGTAATACAGATGGCAGCTGTTGCCATGATAAGAATCACAAGAGGAGAAATGGACAGGAGCTAATACTACTAGTAGAGAAATGATTTGAGAGAGTTAGTTAAGATCTATGGAAAGGTTTTGGAAGATTACATCACTATCTAGCTGGTTCTTAGAAAATTTGAATATCATATTGCCCAATTAAAGGTACTAAAAATAGAACATGAAAAAATGAGATTTGGAAGATAAAAGTATATCAATAATTTTATATTCTTCCAATCAGTCATTGAAAACAAAAATTTAATGGTTAAGGTGCTATTGGGAGTCAAAGTAGTATAAAGAACAAAATAAACAATTCACTATCATTCAAGACTTTTACTACAGAGTTGTTAGATGTAAAAAAAAATCAGAAGTGGGAGAGTTGAGGGAGAAGGGTGTGGAAAATTTCTGGTAGTCTATATAGTTGCAAGAAGCCCAGGGTTAGGCAAATGCAAGCTGGATCAAATGAGAAACAGACATCCTAGGTACTATTACAATAATGAATGACAGAGCATCAGTGGAAGTGACTGTAACTCTAGACTCTCTGCAAAACTAGAAAAGCAGCAGACCAGATAAGAGTCATAATTATTGGCTTAAGCACTTCATAATGGTTCATGAATATAAGGAAAGCATTTTTAGCAGCATCCTCTCAGATGTGTGTCCAATCCTATCTTTCTTATCAGAAAGATCACATCTCTGTTACTAAAAAAATGAGAACATGAGTGATTTCTCCAACATAGGCCAATTATATGTTTAAGTGCTTTATACAAAGCATTCACACCTTATATCACTAAAAGCACAATCTGTCAACACTTATAAGAAAATCATATATTGACAAAGGAGCAAAAACATAGTAGAAGTCTAAGGTGTATAAATATCAATTTATTATAGATTCATAATTATTGGGGCAAAGTGGTATAATGTCTACACTGATTTTATTATTATAATACTTTTGACTCAGTTCCATACTTATACTTTTTAATCTACTACAAATATATGAAATAGATTCAAATATGATGAGAATACTAGATATTTGGTGTTCTTGTGAAAAAAAATATTTAAAATATTGCACCAACAGAACAAAATCAAGAACAATTCATACAGAACATATTTTAAGTTGTTAGGATTCTATCTAGTCTTCAATCTACTAGCACTTCTTTTGAATAGAGCTAATTATAACTTCCACATGATTATTTTGTTTTTAATTTTTGCTAGGTAAATGGGGTTAAATGATTTGCCCAGAATCACATAGCTAGTAAGTATCAAGTGTCTGAGATAGGATTTGAATTCAGGTCTTCCTGATTCCAGGGTCAGTTCTCTGTCCATTGTGCTACTTAATTGCCCCAGTTCCAAATTAAAGAGGAAGTTGAACCAAAATATCTGATTAATTCCTTGTTATATTTGAATGATATTAAGCTACGTGACTCCATTAAAAAGTACATTAAACAGCTCCTTCATTTCACAGGATTTGTTCCCATTGATATCAAAATGTCATTAAGACATTATTAAGACACATTGGCAATGTCTTCAAATACCTAGGACTTCTCCAGGCAGCCGAGATACATATCAAAGAGAAGGCTGTAACTGAATATGTTTAGAGACTTACTTACATCCTGAATTCAAAACTCAGTGGGAAGAACTTTTTGATTTATACCTATGCCATATAAGACTTAACATATACTTTTGAAACTATAAAGTGTGTCAAAAAAGATTTGTAAAATATCTTTACAAAAACCTAGACGATATTTTAACAAAACAAGGGACTTATTTCCCCAAGGTAGCTGTAAGGAGATTAACACTTTTTTTAACAAAAGAAAGGAAAAGGATTAACAGATATTTTCAGAGCAAATGATAAATAGGTAAAAATCTACAGTAATGCTTTTGGAACAATCAACCATCACTTCACTAAGCCATAGTAATGGCTGATAATAGGTATGCATCATTTGATTTGTTGAAGATATTAAAAAGTGCCTTACCTCTGGATGGGATCATAGAACAGACAGGATCTAAGAATAGAATTAAAAAGTCCTCCATAGGTAATATCCACACAAATTCTGTAGACTATATCTTGACAAAGAAACTTCAAACAAATGGATAAATCATTCAGATTTGCTATGTTGAAAAAGAAGGATAGTAATTCAGGATTAGGTCAATGTCACTGAAAATGGTAGAATAGTATTCTTTTGGTCTTAAATTAAACATTTTTTCATTTTATCAAGTATTTATTTCCCACCATCACCACATCTTCTTCACTGGAAAAGAAAAAAAGAAAAGAAAAACAAACACCTTGTGAAAAATGCAAAGGCAAGCAAAACACATTTCCATATTGACCATATCAAAAAATGTGTATCATTTTGCAAATTATTAGTCTGTTGTTGTTTATTGCTTTCATCTGTGTCTGACTCTTTGGGATTCCATTTTCTTGACAACGGTATTGGACTGCTTTGCCATTTCCTTCTCCAGCTCATTTTATAGAGGAAAAAACTGAGGCAAATAGGTTAAGTGAGTTGCTCTGGATCGCACAGCTAATAAGTGTCTAAAGTAAGATTTGAACTCAAGAAGATAAGCCTTCTTTATCCAAGCTTGGCACTCTGTCCACCATATCACCTAGCTGCTCTTGCATATTGCTCTACCATTTCTCTAAAAAGAAAGTGGGTAGCATTCTTCATCTTTAGTTCTCTAGGATCATGATTGACTCTTGAATTCTTAAGTCTTTCAAAATTAGTTTTTACAATCTTGATGTTATAGTATAATTGAACTTCTGTTTTGGTCTCTTTACTATGCTTCCTAGGTTTCTCTGGAACCATCTCTTTCTTTATTTCCTATATCACAATAGTATTCCATTACATTCATATACCATAATTTTTCAACCATTTTTCAATTGATAGGCACTCCTATAAGTTTCCAGTTCTTTGTCACCACAAAAAGAATTGTCAATATTTTATTTTACACATAAGATAATTTCCTATTTCATTGGTATCTTGGGATATATACCTAACAATAGTTTTGCTGGGACAAAAGGAATACATAAATAAATAACTTTGAGGGCATAGTTCCAAATTGTTTTCCATAATAATCAGATTAATACACCACTCCACCAACAGTACAACAAAGTATCTGTTTTCCCATAGCATCTCCGACATTTGTCTTTTTCCTTTTTTGGGGACACCTTTGTCAATCTGATGGGTAGGCGGTAGAATCTCAGAGTTGTATCTCCCTAGTTATTAGTGATGTGGAATATTTTTTCATAGTTATAAATAATTTGGATTTCTTCCTTTGAGAATTGCCTGTTAATATCCTTTGACCATTTATCAGTTGGGGAATAGAATGGCTTTTATTTTTATAAATTTGAATAAGTTCCTTATATATCTTGGAAATGAGATCTTTATCAGAAAAACTTGCCACATAATTAACTGCTTCCTTTCTAATATAAGCCTCACTACACTTACATGTGCAAAAACCTCCATTCTATTCTCTTATACATTTTCTTCCCTCTGCAACCCCTCTTTCCATGAAGAAGAGGGATGGGTAATAAACCTGTGTACTCAGTACTATAGAGGCAACTAGGTGACATAGTAGAGTCCTGGAAGAGAGCATAGGACCTGGAGAGGAAGGTCTGAATTTAAATCCAATCTTAGATATTTACTAGATGTGAGACCCTAAGCAAGTGATTCCATTCAGCTGCCTCAGTTTCCTCAACTGTAAAATGGGGATAATAATCACACATACCTTTCAAGGTCATTGTCAGGATCAAATGAGACAATATTTGTAAAGTTCTTAGTACAATGACTGGCACAATAGTAGGTGCTTAATAAGTATTTCTTTCTTTCCTTTTTTTTTATTGTCTATGCTTGATGCAAACACCTTCTACTTGTCTGCCTTTTCTTCCCCTCATCTAGATTGCAATTTTTTTTTTTTTTTTTTTGCTTTTTGCTGAGGCAATTGGGGTTAAGTGACTTGCCCAGGGTCACACAGCTAGGAAGTGTCTGAGACCAGATTTGAACTCAGGTCCTCCTGACTTCAGGGCTGGTGCTCTAACCACCATGCCACCTAGCTGCCCAGCAATTATTTCTTTTATATTTTCTTTAGCTCATTCTATATTCCTGATATCCCCTCTTGTTCTGCTTATGACATCTTTCTAGACAAATACTCTCTTTCCCTCCCCCCCCCCCCACTTTTCCCTGTTGAATTGAATGCATCTCCACCCCAAATTTTGTGTGTGTGGTGCATATATGTATGTGCATCTGTTCTACCATCATTTGGCTATATGTGACAATTTGACCAAAAGTGAAAGTGAAAACCAAGTGACATTAACCCCTCTATATGAGGGGCTCCCTCAGTCATATGAGATAAATTCTCCTTTACTCTCCCCTTTTCCTCCCTAGTATATCTTTTCCCTCTCTTACATTTCTTCTGACTGACAAATCAAAATAAAATTCATTTCCAGGCTTTCTATCCTATTTGATTTCCTCTATGATCCCAATGATATTATAGCTCTCAGAGATGCTTATATCATCCCTTTGACTCTCCATTAGAATGCAGACTAGAAAAATTTGTATACTAAAAATATAGACCTCAAAAAATCCTAGAGGAACCAGATAATAAACAGTACTGAAAGCAGACTGTAATCATAGGTTGAACTATTGCTCACAATTGCTTGGATGCCCATGGAACCATGGGGAGTGGGGAAATCCTTCAAGAACAACATTTTAAATTGATATTGTTATGCCAAATACAATTAATTTCCAATCTATACAGAATAAAAAAAGCTTTCAGAAGTCTAGCATAGGAAATCAAAATCAGGAATAAGATGAGGTAGAGATGATCCCAGTTTTCCCATCTGCTATTAGACAATGTAATGAGGGTGCTTTCAGTTAGCCTATGGAGGATAAGCTTATGGCCTAATTATTTTATTCTACTATAAAAAGCAGTTATTATTATCACCCATGCAGTACTCTATAGAATCATAAACATAAACAAGAATATAAAAGTAGGATATTGATTTGTCTTAGAACCATTTTTATAGGAACCTCATCAAGAAAGGTGAGAATGAAATGTTAATAATGATAATTGTAATGATAATATTAATTCTTGGAAATGGTCATTCACAAACACTGCAGTTTAACTACAGAAGAAGCTAGAGCACAGATTATTTCTGTCATATGAGTCTCACCAGGAGGAATTGTGGATGTTTAGGGAAAAAAAGGCTAAAGCAGAGGACATGATAATTGGAGTAGCCAGGGGTTACATTGGATAGAGTGCCAGACCTGGAGTCAGGAAGATTCATCTTCCTGAGTTCAAATCTATCCTCACATACTTCCTGATTGTGTATAAGTCACTTAAGCCTATTTGCTTCAGTTTCCTCATCTGTAAAATAAACTGGAAATAAAAATGGCAAACTCTAGTATTTTTGCCAAGAAAAACACAAATGGGGTTACAAAGAAACATGACTAAAACCACTGAACAATTCTAACAACATATGAAAGAGGGTTTAGACTTTTTTTTGTTTGGCCTCAGAAGGCAACATCAACAGCAATGGGAAGAAGTACAAAAGAGGGAACTTTTTATCTTGGTAATAAAAAAAAACCCTCTCAATTATAGCTGTCCAAAAGTGAAAATGGATGCTTGGGAGGCAATAGGTTCTATCATCAGAGATCTTCAAGCAGAGGCTAGATGATCACTGGGTAGGTATACTATAATCAATATAGGCTGAATTAAATGGAGATTAAGATTCTTTTTAGTGCTAAATCTTTGTGATTTTGTATATAATATAGGTTATCAAATAAGTAAGGTGCTGCTTGACCAAGTCATTATGATGAACATGTACAATTATTGTTGAGTCCTTTCAGTCACATGCAACTCTTCATGACTTCATTTAGGGTTTTCACAGCAAATCAGTGTTTGAGGTGGGATTTAAACTTCTGAGGATGAGTATTCCTGATTCCAAGATTAGTACTCTATCCATTGTGCCACCTAGTTGCCCACATGTGCAAAAAATTGGTTATATTTTGAGGGTGAAGGAGAACCAATGGATAGCCTGAGTGATACACGAGCATTCACCAAAAAAAGTCCTAAATAAATCCCCGGGCATGTTGGAAAAATCAAGCAGAATGTCACTGATGGAAGAAACAGCCACACTCATGAAATGAGACCCATCAAAACTGTATGGCCATTTTCTTTAGCTCTTTCTCAGAAAAATTCTTCAAAAACCTGGAAATACTTACATGAACTGATGCTGAGTGAAGTGAGTAGAACCAGGGGAACATTTTACACAGAAGTAACAACAACATCATGGGATGATCGACTTTAGTAGTCTCAACAAGATAATTCCAAAAGATGCACGATAGAAAATGCTATGCTCATCCAGAGAAAGGACTATGGAGTCTGAATGCAGAATGAAGTATATTATTTTCACTTTTTTTCCTTCTTTGTGGTTTTCCTCTTTTGTTCTGAGTCTTCTTTCATAATATGACTAATGTGGGAATATGTTTAACATGATTGCACATGTATAACCTATATCAGGTTGCTTGCATCTTGGGAAGTAGGGGAGGAAAGGGAGAGGAGAAAAAAAATCAGAACTCAAAAGCATAAAAAAAAACTGTTGAACATTTTAAAAAAAGAAAGAAAATTCTTCAGTTAAAAAGGTGTATGCATTTGGCTGGGGGGTGAGGGAGGGAGTGGTCAGGATGCTGACTTCAAACTGCATCTAAGGATTAAACTCTGTTGTCTAGGAGACAAAGCAGTCCTTTCCACCTACTGGGCTTGAATGTTGGTTAACTTTAAAACCACACAAGAGGCCACACAGAAGGCTCTCCAACTGGGTCTTGAGAGAACTGCAAGAATTTTTCAGATGAATGAATTGTAGCTTCAGGACTTGCCAAGTGGGCTGGTGAAAAACTTTCCTTTCCATTCTGATTCTCCTCCCCAGCCTATTTTTCAAAAGAGGAAGATTTTTAAAGACCCAGAATCCTATTTCTCAAATTTGGGATATTCCTTAGAGTAGTACATATGGAGTGGCAATGTGTAGTTCCCAGGAAGAGAAATCAAAAAAGAAATGATATAAGGATTTTCCATTGAAGTTAGCTACGTAGGAAAGGTTTGGCTATCAAGAAGCGTTTTCCTAATAGGACAGACAATTTGAAGCTGAACAGTCGGCTATAGTACATTTGCTTTTCATCTAAAGTATTTTTGTGGCAGCCTCAGCTACTACTCACAGTATTTTAGAATTAAAAGAAAAACCTGCTGTATAACTTATTTGGTGGGGTAAGGGACGTGAAGATATGTCAATTCTACTCACAAAACACTTTGTTTTTTCACAAAACATTTTTTACTATAGTCCAAAAAAAAAATCTTCATTATATCATCGTACTCATTGCATTCTGAATTCACAGGGCAGTTTTCTGAAGAGTCTGCTTGCGTATTTTATTTTGTTATTCAGAAGATGAAGCAGATTTTACATGAAGTTACACCTCTTTAGAGGCAGATATTATTTGGAAAATTGGTGCTGCATTTCTATTCTTCACATCTTTTCCTACCTGGTTCTTGTTGGCAGAAGTGTCTGTGTTTAACAAACCAGCCCTGTAATCTGTATACTCTCAGATAATGTAACAAGGAAAGAAAACAATTAGGAGCAAGCTCACAGAACATTTTCACATCTCAAATTAGGATGAGCTTTCTTTCTGAAAGAAAACAAAAGCTCTTTTGAAGAGATGCATTTCTCTAGATGAGAAATCCTTCTTCCAAGAGCCTGTGGCTCAGAATACAGACTGAGAGTCAATACCACCCGTTGGTTACCTTCCTAATTCAAATATGACTGACTTTGGGAGAATTAATTTATTCCTCATTAGCCACACCTGAGGAAACAAATAGCATTTCACCGTCTTGACTACATCGTCAAAAAGACAAAGATTCTACTAGTTATCTTTAGAGAGAGAGAGAGAGAGGATGATGGAAAGGAGAGGGTGCTGCAGTAGGTTTAGGACACCCAAGTTGGAATCCTGTCTTACTAGCTTGTCATTTTATTTCTCTAGACTCTAGATTCTCCATCTAAGAAATGGGCATATTGTTTTCAGTTGTATCTTACTCTCTGTGACTTCATTTGGGGTTTTCTTGGCAGAGATATTGGAGTGGTTTGCTATTTCCTTTTCTAGTTCATTTTACAGAGAAGGAAATTGAGGCAACAGGGTTAAATGACTTGCCTAGAGACACAAGGGCTATTAAGTATCTGAGTCCAGACTTGAACTCAGGAAGATGAGTCTCTTTGACTCTAGGTCTTTGACTCTATCCACTGTGCTAACTAGTTACCCCATTATATTGTAACTACACAGGATTCACTTTTCCTTTTGTATTATTTCCACTTCCCTTGTGGTCAACGTAACATTGTTTTACTTGCCTTCTTAATGCTTTATGAATTTTGAGCCTAACTTTTTACATCCTTAATCAAAGATTAGACACTAGACCACAAGTCAGAATCTTCTCAGGAAGAGCTACATTTAAGTATAGGATCCTAGATTTAAAACTGGAAAGAAACTTAGAAGCCATTAAGTCCAATCCCCTCATTTTTACAAATGAAGAAACTGAGGCAGAAAGGCTAAATGATTTGTCCAGAATCACAAACCTTGTAAATGTCTGCGGCAGGATTTGAATTCCGGTATTCCTGACTCTGCTCCACCTGCTAATTGTCCTAGTCTTAATTCTGTACTTAGTTACACACATTCCCATTTTTTATCCAAGGCCCTTTAAACTATTATAGACAATATTTCTTTAATATCCCTGTAACTAGTGTATAACAGGGACAGCTATGTAAGCAGGCAGAATTGGAACAAAGGACTGAGTGAAGATGGAAAAGGACCTTAAAGATCAAATCATTTTCCATAAAAAGAAACCAAGGCATGAGGTCACATAGATAAGTAGCAGCTAGTTTTCAAATCCTGATCCTCTGAATTGAATTCTAATGATCTTTCCATTACAGCACACTACTACTAGTTTTAGAATAGTGACTTTTTATTGTTATTATAGCTTTTTATTTACATTACATATGCATGGGCAACTTTTTAACATTGACCCTTGCAAAACCTTGTGTTCCAAAATTTCCCCTCCTTCTTCCCACCCCCTCTCTTAAATGGCAGGTAGTCCAATACATGTTAAATATGTTAAAATATATGTTAAATCCTATATATGATTTTATTTATACTTATACAGTTATCTTGCTGCACAAGAAAAATTGGACTGAGAAGGAAAAAAATTGAGAAAGAAAGCAAAATGCAAGCAAACAGAAAGAATGAAAATGCTATGTTCTGGTCCACACTCAATTCCTACCATCTTCTCTGGGTGTAGATGGCTCTCTTCATCACAAGATTATTGGAACTGATCTGAATCATCTCATTGTTGGAAAGAGCCAAGTCCATCAGAATTGATTGTGATTCTCGAATTTCAAAGGCACCAGGAAGGACTTCTGCTCATAGAAAGTCTTCTCTGTTCACTGTGGAAGTGCCTAGAATTCATTCTGTTGGCTTACATTTTCCCTGAGAACATCAGCCCTATCTATACATATCATTAATTATTTACAATTTACTGGGAAGGAGTTTTCTCAGATTCTAAGAAACAGATTTTTTTCTTGGGAAAAGAAACATGGGATGACCAGGAACCAGGAGAGGGTATGGCCCTGGGTCAAGACAAATTTCACTGTCTACTGTTTTTTGCCCGGAGCTTCTGAAGGTTGTTTGAAGAACTAATGCTCCTTTAAGAGACTTATAAAGTTGTTCAAAATCAGAGATGAACTTAATGGGAATTAATGAAACTTCTCTGAAGCCCTTAAGATTCTTAAAGTACCAATATCTTTCCAATTCCAAAACTCAAGGCCGATGGGAAAGATCAGTTATTTGCTCAGTTGGTCAGGAAGCTCTCCAATATTTTTATTTCACAAATTTATTACTGAATTGCGGTACTAGCTAAGGCTGTCTCTCATAACAATCTCATATGTTACCCTGAGATCAACTATCTTTAGTATATTGTTGATTCCCAAATTGATACATCAAGACCTAATATCTCTAATGAATTCCAGTTTTGCTTGCTAGACATTTCCATCAATATCTCAACTCAACATGTCCCAAATGGAACTTATTATCTTTCTCCCACCCTTGTCTTCAATTCTCCCTTCACCAAACTTGTTTATTACTTTTGTGGGCACCAGAATTCATGGTGATAGGTCCTCCTTTATTTGAAAAAAATTTCAATAGAATTAAATTATCCTAATACATATAGATGGTTTTCAACATTCATTTTTATAAAACTTTGTGTTCCAAATTTCCATCCCTCCCTTACCTTCCCCCTCCCTAAGTCAGTAAGTAAACTGAAATCAGTTAAATGTATGCAATTGTTTTAAACATATTTCCATATTTGTCATGTTGTGCATGAAAAATCAGACCAAAAGGGAAAAAAAAAACACAAGAAAGAAAAAAGCCCAACCAACAAAAAGTGAAAATACTATGCCTTGAAGTCTGGAACTATGCCCCAAGAGCTATAAAACTGGGCATACCCTTTGACCCAGGAGTGCTACTACTGGGCCTGTATCCCAAAGAAATCATAAAGGAGGAAAAAGGACCCACATGTGTAAAAATATTTGCAGCAGTTCTTTTTGTGATAACAAAGAAAATGGATAGATGTCCATCAATTGGGGAATGACTGAATAAGTTGTGATATATAAAGATAATGGAATATTATAGTCCTATAAAAATGATGAACAAGTTTATTTTATTTTGTTTTTAAAATTCTTTTTTTAAAGCTTTTTCTTTTCAAAACATATACATAAATAATTTTCAACACTCACCCTTGCAAAACCTCGTGTTCCAAAATTTTTTCTCCCTCCTTTTCTTACACCCCCTCCCCTAGAAAGCAAGTAATCCAATATATGTTAAACATATTCTTCTATACATATTTCCACAATTTTGCTGCACAGGAAAAATCAGATCAAAAAGGGAAAAAGTGAGAAAGAAAACAAAATACAAGCAAGTAACAATAAAAAAGTGAAAATACGATGTTGTGATCCACCCTCAGTCCCCACAGTCCTCTCTCTGGGTGCAGATGGTTTTCTCCATCATAAGACCATTAGAACTGGCCTGAATCATATCACTAATCATCATATAATCTTCTTGTTGCTATGTATAATGTTCTCTCAGTTCTATTCATTTCACTTAGCATCATGGAAGTCTCTCCAGGCCTCTCTGAAATTATCTTGCTGATTGTTTCATACAGAACAATAATATTCCATAACATTCCTATACCATAAGTTATTCAGCCATTCTACAACTGATGGGCATCCAATCAGTTTCCAGTTCCTTGCTGCTACAAAAATGGCTGCTATAAACATTTTGCACATATAGGTGCTTTTCCCTTTTTTATGATTTCTTTGGGTTATAGACCCAGTAGAGACAATGCTGGATCAAAGGGTATGCACAATTTGATAGCCCTTTGGGTATAGTTCTATATTGCTCTCCAGAATGGTTAGATCAGTTCATAACTCCACCAACAATTTATTAGTGTCTCAGTTTTCCCATATCCCCTCCAACATTCATAACTATCTTTTCTTGTCATCTTAGTCAATCTGAGAGGTGGGGCCTCAGAGTTGTCTTAATTTGCATTTCTCTGATCAATAGGAACAAGCTGATTTTAGAAAGGCCTGAAAAGATTTATACCAACTCATGCTGAGCAAAACAAACAGAACCAGGAACACACATAACACAAAACACAACAGCAGGAATGTGCGATGAACAATTATGAAAGACTTGGTTCTTTTCAGTGGTTCAGTGATCCAAAGCAATCCCAATAGACTTTGGACAAAAAAATGCCATCTGCATCCAGAAAAAGAGCTATGGAGATTGACTTTAAATCAACACATTCACTTCTTTTTTCTGTTTTTTTTTTCTCTCCCATGATTTTTTCCTTTTGCTCTGATTCTTCTCTCCCAACATGATTCATAAAGCAATGTGTATTAAAAATAAATAAATTGAAAAAGAAAATACTATGCTTTGATTCATATTCAGTTTTCATAGTGCTCTCTCTGGATGCAGATAACATTTTCCATCCCAAGTCTTTTGAATTGCCTTGAATCAGGCACCAGAATTCTTACCAGCATTCAGTCTTTTGGCTCTTCTTTCTCCTTCACTCTCTCCTTCCCATTAATCAGTTATAAAGTCTTATCTAGTCTTCCTTCACAACTATTCCCTCCATGTCTCTGTTTTCTTCTCCCAAACCCACCCCCACTTCTTTCCACTCACAAATTGACTACTATGGTTGATGTTCTTTTATCTCTTACACTATTGCCATTGTCTCCTACTACTTATCCAGCAAAGTTGAATATAATCCTGAATGGAAAAAAAAGGACATTTGATAAACTGAAAGACTTTCAGGTATTTATAACAAAAAGACCAGAACTCAAGGAAAATTTGATATAAAAGATCCTGAAGAAATATAAGGGAAACATTAAAGACTAATTATAAAGCAGTCATTAAGTTCAAACTATTATTACACATATGTAATATATATGGATATACATATATATGTATATGTACAATATCTTTCATACATATGAAAATGTTATTAGTATTTTTAAAACTGTCATCATTAGTAAAGTACGCACAGTTTGATAGCCCTTTGGATATAATTCCAAATTGTTCTCCAGAATGGTTGGATCATTTCATAACTCCACCAATAATGCATTAGTATTCCAGTTTTCCCGCATCCTCTCCAACATTCATCATTTTTTTTCCTGTTACCTTAGGCAATCTGAGATGTGTGTTATTTGAAAGGATGGTTGGGACTGAGTTGTATATAATGGGAATATTCTAAAAAACAAAGGGTAGGAAAAAGCAAAAGGGCACCCAGAAAATGGGGCATGAAAGGAAGCACTATTATAGAAGAAGTAGGTGGGGGTAGAAGGCTGGTAATGTTAGAAACTTTCTGTCATCTGGGTTGAAGAAGAAACAATATACACAACAGAGAAATTTTCTGAACATGTAGAGAGATGAGAAAACTGGGATTCAGGATAGGGGAGGGACTCTTAGAGGGATGAAACTCTTTGAGTGTGGAGACTATTTGACATTGCTCAGTGTCCCAAGGGCCTAGACATTTAATATACATTTGTTGAATTAATTTGAATTAAATTCTTAATGATTACTTTTGGCCATGAAGAACATTAGGCTTGATTCTTTTTTCAGTCAAGTTTCTTTCAAGGTTTCAGGAGAAAACCCAAATCCTTTCCCTTCTTTGGTATCGTCCAGCATGTATCTGCTTATAGCAAGAAGAAAAATTGCCAGTACTTTGGTGAGTACTTATCACAGGCAAAAGAACTAGTTACATATGGTTAGTATATGTGTATATGTATGTATGCACATGTGTGTGTAGGTGCATGTATATATGCAGCAAAAAATTGTATGTATGTATAAAGGGGAACAAGGGACCATGATGCCCTGGAAAATTCTGTAAATCTCTCTCCCAACTCCTTGCATTCTTATTCCATCTCCTTTGGAGCATTCCCTAGAAGGAAAGGCGACTTCAAGATGCTGATTTTTCTTCTTTGTTCTACTTCCTGAATTCTACTTCTACTATTTGGAAGTTAAGCCAATAACCATTTATGAAATGCTCTTATATTCTAGACACTCCACTAAGCACTTCGGGTGCAAGGAAAGGCAAAAACCAGGAACTGCTCTTAAGATGCTCACAGACTAATGGAGAGGCTCAGAGATGCCGAGGGCATCCCTCCAGCACCTTTGTGACAACTTGCTCTTCTTGATCTTGCTTCCCCACAGGGTAGGAATGTCTGTGTGTTGGGAAAGAAGAAGGGGGTGCCTGGAGGGCAGCTATTGGGATCATCAATAATACCGGCACATGGTATTTATATAGCACTTTTCTCCAAGAAACTCACAGCTCATAAACATGATCTTAATAAGTGACAGTATTGCTGAGAGGTAGCTAGGGAAGGTGTTATTATCCTTATTACAGAGCTGGAAAAATTGGGAGGCAAAGACAGGCAGAGCCTTGACACAGGTACTGAACTGAATTGGGTGTTACAGCTAGGATTTCAAGCTATATTTCCTAATTCCAGGTCAGGATAGGGATTGAGTCAGGTTTTCAATGCAATCTGAAGGTTCAAAAGATTAAGGAAAACAAATATTTACTTCGCTCTACATATAGAATGTGTCTGATGATGAATGCATTTGGCCAAACTGAGGAAGCCAAATCTGGGTCAGTAAATTTGATTTAGTTGAATGTCTACCTTGTGCAAACATTGTTCTAGGTGCTAGGGATAGAAAGATTAAATAGCCCACTCTAAAGAAGCTTACATTCTAGTGGAGGAAATAATATGCCCATGGATAAGTATTATATTCATAGATGAGAATACTACACATATGAGTATGTGCTGTATACTTATATGCACATGTATGCACACATATACAAATGTATCCACAGAACCAAATGGAATGATTTTACTCAATTTTATATAGATATGTATATGTACACAATTATGTGCATATGTATCCATGTGTATATGTATATGCACACATATATTGGGTATATATGTACTCTTCATATACATGTGCATATATTTTGCATATTTGCACATGTGTTTATATACATGCATTATATATATATATACACAAATGAAAAAAAGGCCAAGGTCTCTCACTGCATCCAGGATCATCTCCAGGTATATTGAGTTATATCGTCCCCCCTCCTTTCTTTCCTTCCTTCTTTCCCTTTTTAATCCCTTCCTTCCTCCCTTTCTCCCTCCCTGTTTTTCATTCTTCCTCTCTCCCTCCCTCTATCTCTCCCTCCTTCCATCTCTTCTCTTTCTCTCCCTCTCTCTCTTTGTTCTTTTCTTCCTTCCTCCCTCCCTCCCTTCCTTCTTTTCTTCCTTCCTTCCTTCTTTCCTTCCTTCCTTCCATCCTCCCTCCCTCCTTTCCTCAAGATATCTTGGGGTTTACCTGCTATATTTCCTTCTTTAAAACCATGCCTTAAACCCAAATCACTCCAATTCTCATTGACTGGCCAACAATAGATCTCAGATCAAGACCCAGACATTGTTTGGGCCCCGATTGGCTTGAAATGAATGTAAATAGTAAATGTTTCTGCTTCTTTTTTGAATATGTAAAAAAGGCCCATTATTATTTTTTTTGCCCAATTCTTATCTAGCCTTAATCACTGAATGTATTGTTACCTTAGTCAAAATGATACTTGTTGAAGACCTTAGTTTAAAAAGGCCAAGTTCTCCCATTGCATCCAGAGCCATGTCCATTGTCTTGATCTGTATCTGACCACTGGACCCAGATGGCTCTGGAGGGGAAAGTGAGGTAGGTGATCTTGCATAGGCTTCCCTCACTTCAATCTAATTAAATTACATGTCACTGCCTCACCTCCCTGATGTCATGGTCTTTTCAAAAATGAAAGATGAACAACATACAAATATGTGCATATATATGTGTGTCTATGTACCTGCATCTTAACCCCTTCTAGGAGTTCTTAATCTTATTTAGGTCATGGACTCTACTAACAATCTGGTGGACCTGTGAGCCTTTTCTCAGAATCCTGGCTTTTTTGTTTTTTGTTTGTTTGTTTGTTTTTTGAGGCAATTGGGGTTAAGTGACTTGCCCAGGGTCACACAGCTAGGAAGTATTAAATATCTGAGGCTAGATTTGAACTCAGGTCCTCCTGACTTCAGGGCTGGTGCTCTATCTGCAGCACCACGTAGCTGCCTTTAGAATCCTGTTGCTAAATACATCAAATAAAATACATAGGAAAACTCATTTGATTGAAATATAATTATCAAAAGAATTTTTAGAAAAATGATTACTTGGACCTCAGGTTAAGAATCCCTGTATGGAACAATGTATTTGGACCTGGATTCAAATTCTGCCTACTTCACTAATTAGCTGTGGGATTCTACGAAACCAGTTAACTTTCAGGAGCCTCAGTTTCGTCCTCTGCAAAAAGAGGAGTTTTAGGAACTCTTCCTTAATACCTGCCCCACATACCTCTCCCCATGGCTGTGAGGTGGGAATCGTGATCCTGCTTTACAATTGCCAGTCATTCTCATTATTGGGTAGCCTCCCCAGTTGCCCAGTTAAGCTCAACACTACACAACCTTTGAAAGAAAGGAGGATCTTGATCTCTTTGGAAGTCCTGCTGGAAAATCACCATGGAGAAGCAAAGCCTCAGGCCAGACACAGTCTGACCCCATGGATCCGTAGAAGGTCAGGGCAAACGGAAATTGAAAGGCCTCCTGGATAGCCAAGCTGGGCAATGGTTTCCAAAGGCCCTGATTTCACACCTGGCAGGGGTAGTAGGGGATTTGGAGGGGGGAAGCTGCAGAATGGCAAGAAGCCATTCAAAGGCAGTTCCATAATTCCAAATCCCAGAGAAATGTGACTGATCAGAGGGATGTTGACCTTTCCAGATGGGCTTCTGAGGTGGGGAAGCCTGTAGAAACTGTCTCTAATAATATCCTCCACATTCCTATCCTGGGATAGAGCTGGGGGTGGGGAGGGGATATCGAGAAGTGTAAGTCTCATAAAGGCACCAGAGGGATGCTCAGGGCATCCCCAAGCCTTTCCTAGGATGGAGGTGGAAAAGTGGAAAAGTAAAGGCTGTCATTTTGATGTGACCCCGGGTCCTGGGAAATGCCTCAAAGGGAGTTAGGACCAAAATGAGCAGAAGGGATGGGATTTGAGGAGTTTTCCAGGGCATGTTTAGAAAGGCAAGAAAGCCCATTTCTCACCTCCTACATTCAGAAGCCCGTGCAGGATTTGGGAACAGTGCTTTCTCTATATTCATGAGCCGCACCAAAAAACTTATGACACACAGCCCATTGTGGTACAAGAGCGACACTTAATCCTATCCAGACAGCTCTGGGAGGACAAGTACAGCTGCTGTGGCAGGCCTGGGAGAATGCATCCTGGAAAGTATCCCCAGAGCTCACCTGGCTCCCAGGTGATAAGGATGCTGAATGGCACTGAGCTGAGAAACTCTGGCAAATAATCAGCCAAATAAGGAGCAAGATAACTCATTGGACCTTCAGTTTAACAGTACTTAACATGTTTTCTGTCTCTTTCTTACTCTAGTGGGCACTCACTTGTCTATTTATGCCTTTTTCAGTTGGGGGAATTAAGTCATCAAGTTTCATCTACCTGTCTGGCTTCAGCCAAAAGTACAACTTCTTTAACTGGATACCTTTCAAAATTGCTGTCTATACAGATTATAATTTAATATTCTGTGGCACCTACTCAAGGTTGCCTGTATCTTGAATATAAAATGTCAAAATCTGCATATACATGCTCTGGATTTTCTTCAACACTGCACACATTTTTTAATAATGGTCACAACTCTAACGACAATTTTTTTTTAAATTATAGTATAATTTATTTTTAGTCATGACTATTCCATTTCCTTGCAGTTTCTTTCCCATAGGGCCTCTTGTTCTAATGCATTAGTCTGGCTGAACTAACAGTGTTTTCATCTTAGCCAAGCCTTTGCTAGCTTTTTATCCTGGTGCCCTTTCCTCCTGTTAATTCCCTCTTCCCTTTCACCATCCCTTCCTAAACGAGGGGAGTAGGAACTTAGGACTCAGAAGAAATTAACTTTATAAAAAATAATATTTTATTATTTTCCCCAATTACATATATATTTTTATATTCATTTTTAAACAAATTTTGAGTTCCAAACTATCCTTCCTTCCCTTTCCTTCTTCCTTACTCCTTTCCAAAGATAGTAAATAATTTAATATAGATTTTACATGTGAAATTACAAAAACGTATTTATATATTGTTCATAATTTTTGTTTTTTAAGGCCATTGAGACCATGTCCCTGGGTCCAAACCCTACCTGTATTAATATATCTGTGTGTGTGTGTGTGTGTGTGTGTGTGTGTGTGTGTGTATTACTGTTGTGGCAATTGGGTTAAGTGGCTTGGCCAGGGCCACACAGCTAGGAAGTGTTACACATTTGAGGTTAGATTTGAACTCAGGTCCCCTTGACTTCAGGGCTGGTACTCTAACCACTGCACCACCCAGCTGCCCCTTGTATTATATTAATTAAAGTGTTTTCCTAAGCCATCAATACAGTAGTAGAGGTAAATTGGGAACAATAAGTACTTATTAAGCCCTTACTATGTACTAAGTCTTGTACTAAGTGTGGAGGCTGCAAAGAGAGGCAAAAATTAGTTTTTGTCCTCAAGGCACATGCATTGTAATGGGAGATTCAGCATGTAAATAATTATATATATACAAGATATATATACACATCTATATATCTATTAATATGTATATATATGCTATTAAATGGTATAATACATATATGACACACTGCATATATATATGCAGTAAATTGAGGGAAATCTGAGAGGAAAGGTATTAAGGAAAAAGAGTTTCCACAAAAATTCCTTTATAGAGGTAGGTCATACTCTTCAATAATTGGGAGAAGGGAAGTAGTGAGAACACATTGATAATCAACTATGATATATATGTATAATTTTATACAATATATATGCAATTTTTAAAAAATTATTCTAAATATATATTTTTCTGAAGTAGTGTGGGATTGGTCCAACCAGGGCAGGTGACTCAGGACTCCTCAGATAAGAAAATTATTGGCTCTGAAGCAAAGGACAAAGGAAATGTAACCAATCTCTAATCTCCCTGGGGTGTGCTTGTTCACGCATCATGGTTAATAGTGAGGGACTCCCAGCTTCACAACTAGAGGTCAAGTTAGTTGGAAAGAAGCAGTCTTTTAGTAGTGAGGCTTTTGATAGACGATCCGATAATAAACCTAAATTCTTTTTAAAAAGATTTATTTAATTTTTAATTTATGGAATAAAGAAAACATTTCTATAACAGTATAATAAAATGATTGCACATAAAACTGAAAATCTATTATGTACAACTTGCTATTTCTTTTAAATATATAATAAAGTTAGCATACATTTTTTTATTCTTCTTCTTTCTCTCATTCCCTGCTCTGCCCTAGAGGTGGCTATCATTAGAAACAAATATAGATATAGATACAAATATAGATATAGAAAGACACACATATATAATTATTCTGTTATACTTCTATTTTTTCACTTCTTCCTCTGGCTGCATATAGCAACTTCTTCATATGCCCTTTATTTTTAATTTGTGTATTTATAATAGTTAAAATGACTTATTTGCTCAAAGTTTTTCTTCAAATGATATTTAAGATACCAAATGACCTAACGTCTTTATTGTAAGCTATTTTTTGTGAACTTTTTAAGAAATTTAAGCCTATTGCTTTAATTTGTTTTTTTCTTTCTTTTGGGATCAGAGTAGTGACTTTGTGTATCCTCCTGCATTCCTATGGCCTCTTGGATAAAATATAAATGTTCAGTCTTGCATTCAAAGCCTTTCACAATTTAAGGAGAAATCCATTGCAATGGCTCAGAAGGTAAGTTAATTTCAAGGCTAAGACTGAGCAAAATGAATTTAAGTGGTAGCAAACTAAGCAGAGTCAGCCAAATAGCCCATAACTAGGGTTGAGGAATAGTATTAAGCTCCAAGAAATATTGTTGACTGTGAACTGACAATCTTTTTAACTGTTACTGCTGCTCCATCCATACCAGCTGTATGACCCTATGGTGTCCAGTAATAAATTCCTCTTTAAGAGGAAGGAATGGGACAAAGAATACCCATGTCACCTCTCTATAGTGAGATTTAGCAGTGGCCATAGCTTGCAACCTGAAGGGGATAGCAGTGAGCACAGCCCTTGAATTTGTGGTTAAAAAAACTTGAATTCTAGACTGCCAAGTAGCTTATTTCCCCTATGTCATCATAACATTCCAGCAACTCAGGGCATGTCTCTTAGTCACTTTGAGATTTTCATTAACTGCTTAGAGACTATTGCTCTTTCTTACAACATTTTGTATTTTTACCAAGTAGAGTTGATATTTGGGGGGGGGGAATCATGTAAGTGATTATGAAACATTTGCCCTAAACCCAGGTAATAATAGAAATCATTTGTCTCTGTGTTTCCATCTAAGTAAGCTGTAAGAAATGTGTTTTCTTTATGCTTATGTTTTGGGTGTTTTTTTTTTCCTTTCTACATAACGCATCACCAATTCCCTTTACAATCCTTCTGGATGCTTTTCTGTTTTAAGCTGGAATCTGTTGGGTCCATTCTGAATTAACACCCTTTACCTCAAAAACAATATCAGCATGGCTTTAGTCTTATGATTTAACTTCCTCAGAGGAAAGACTACCTCTTTCAGGGTCCTTATACATCCTTATTCCTCCTGGTCCCCTCTTCAAGTAGGAGGAGGTCAAAGCCAATCTACTTTATGCATCCAGACTGAAAGTGATGGCAAGTGAAAATAAATACTACTACACAATACTGTTTGAACTCTGAAAAGCTTTATTTTAATGCAAAATAGACCAAGTACATTTTATATACTCATATGAAACAAAAATTCCAAATGCTTTCTGTGGTACAAAAAGGAGCAATCTTTCAAATTTAGCAAAGACTCCATCCCTTTAATTCCCCATATTCCAAAATATGATTTTATATAATTTTTTTCTTTATAACCTTTGAACAGATTTGGTATCATAAAATCACAGGAATATACTAGAAAAAGTAGTTTATAAACAACAGGTTTTGTTTTTACGTCCCGATAGTAAACAGCACTCCAGTTAGTGCAGACCGAGTGAGAATATTTTCTCAAATCACTGCAATCAGGGATACAGGCTAGAAGTGTAATCAGGGGTCATTAACTCTCCCAACATCAGGGCTTTCTAGTCCACCTTTGAAAAATCAGCCCTTGAGGGATGCTATTATGATTTAGGGATGTGGGTGAGAAAAATGGTCTATTTAAGAGACCTGGCTGCATATAAGATGTGGGACCAATTTTAGTCTGCCCAAGATTTCTCTTTGATCACAAAGCTCGCTCTGCAGGGATGTCTCAGAGTGACTACTTCTTGCTCCACCATCACTGGGCTATCATTTCTTCCCAGACTGATATGGATGAGGAGTGCTGAGAAAAAGTATCTTTGGTTATTCCTATTAACGGCTCTTTCTGAAGTAATGGCACCAAATGTGGCCACAGTGTGACTCATGGACTCAGAAAGCAGAAGAGAAATCTCTTCAGTGGAGAGACTTCCACTTTGAAAGGAGCTGTATTTAGAGTCTCAATGTTACAAATTATGTGATGTTTGCCAGGCCCATAAGTATACCAAATCTATCATGGGGTATTTTCCTTTCCTTCCAAATCCTCCAGAATCCAGATCTGCTTGCAACTTGGGATAAGGAAAGGATGTTAGTTTTATTGATTCAGACTTCTGAGTCCATCACCACTGATGTGGAAACCCTCCTTTACCTGATGTAGATTGAACAGCAGGTTTATATCTTATAGACTTAGTAACTAGAGATTAAACAGCTTGCCCATGGTTTGTTAAACAATCAATACATGTGAGAAACTGAATTTGAATTCAAATCTTCTTGTTCCTAACCCAGCCCTCTGTATCCAACACACCATGCTCCCTCTGAGCAGTGGTAGGAAGTAGATAGGAAGCTAGTTTTAGAGTTAGAAACACTTGGGTTGGAAAATACACAATAGCTATGTGATGCTAGGCAGCTCATTTAATTTCTCTAGGCATCTCTAAATACCCAATAAGAATGAATAAAGGGGGAAAAAAATCCCAATCTTATCAAATGACTTGTCTGAAGTTCTATGTTATCTAATAAAACACCTAGTTTCTGTTTCCTGATTTTTTTAACATAACCATCATGACCTGTCTTCAGTCCTCAGATCTGGTGCTATGGAAAGACATAACCTGCCCCTTTTACCCACCTTACTCCAAGAGCAATAGTCCAGCAGCCCAAAGGTCCAATGCATTGATGAGATATTTCTTTCTGCTGCTAATGGAGAGTGGAATTTTTCTCCCACTATAACTTCTGATGATCTATTTCCAGATATTACCCTTTTTACCTATTTCTTCAAACACAGGAGGAAAATAGGGGTCTGTAAAAATGTCTACTGACTTAAGGCAAAACCATCATTTCAAGTCCTAAGTGACCTATTGGGTCAGATTAGCAGCAAGGAAGGGGTTTGTTTGATGGGTGTTCCTTAAGTGGCACCAGCCATGGCATTCCAGGAGGGTTATTAGAATTCTGAGCTATGTGGAAACTACTGATTGAGTTTTCCAAAGGCCATAAATAAACTGGAAGTTTGTTTTTTACCCCATGCTGATTATGCTGTGTTTTTCCTAAATACTGTAGATGAAGTCTGTAAATGGTACTGTAGTGCCCTGAGAAGCGATATATTGTGTAGTGATTTATTAAGCCCTCCCTCGAGTTCTGAGCTGTTTCTAATTGTTGCCTGGCTTGATAAAGGCACTGTCACAAATACACAATATTAGTTCCTTTCCAGCAGGGGCAAATGGGACGTGGGTTATATTTCAAAGGAGCAAAGGGAACTATCTTAATTTATTTTTCACTCACTTTAAGTGGACCTTCTCGGCTCTGGCTGCCTCCCTGAGGTTACCACATTTTTATTGACTGTGTACACAGTACAAAAAGCCTTCTCCAGAGAAGCTCAGGCCCAGCCTATGGGTAGTAGGTGAGTACGTGCTGGGTTTTCAAGTGGGAATGTGAAAATGAGGGCTTTCTTTCTATTAAGGTCACACCTCTTGCCCACGATAGACCGCTTAACCTCATGTTTTTGCCCTCTCTCCAGATCCTCTCCTTTGTGGTCACATCCTTTACCAATAAATGGAAACTTCTGGCTTTTAGCCCGTAAGAGTTAAGCTGGAGATTGGAAGCAGGGAAGGAAAGAACCAAAGACCTCATTTCTAATGACCCATTGCAAGGAACATTTCCCCTGGCTTTATCGTTTTTTATCTGCAAGATTTATTAAGCCTAAGGGTGAGACCTCATTACCCCTTTCAGCAGAACCTCTCAATATCTCAACTTGATGTACCTAACATTCTACCAGCAAGTATTGAATCAGCACCTCCAAGGTAGGACTTCCTTCAAGACCCAGGTGGATCTCCAGTCAGGCTACAAGTAAAAGCAAGCACCAAATAATCACAGGTGGGTAAACCTGGGACTTTTAATACAATCAGGTGTTATATGTGGCAAAAAGCCACATTAAATCCCTTACCCTGGTTCCTACTGAATACTGTTAACAGGAATTCAAATGAGCTCCAAGATGGGCTCTTATGGTTGAGAGATAGAAAAGCAACATCTTGTTATGTCTCCAACAGGAACATGTAATAAAGAATATTTGAGAGATATTTTGTCAAACTCTACTTCCTCTATAAATCCTATTAGAACCTAAAGCTAGGAGGGGACTTCAGATGAAGAAACTCCATTTGTAAAATGGGGTAGTTGGACTAGATGGCTCTGAACTAAGTTCCTTCTGGTTCTATACCACTGATCCCTAAGATCCCATGATGAAGTGATTTGCTTAAGTTCACAGTCATTAGCAGATCTAAGTCCTTTTAATTCCTACTTTAGTGCAACTTCTGCCTTTCAACATTGCTTTTTCTCCCAAACCAGCAGTCAGAATCATTTCTTAGTAACAGAACTTAATTTTTTGTTATAAATAATATTATTATGGAAACATATAATTGGAAAATATGATGGACTAGGGAAGAGCAATGGATTATAGATTTCTCAAGTATTGCCCTGATAGCTATGAAGTATAAAAAGATCAAGGGGAAGACCCTCATTATGTTGTGTTGATGATCTGTGGAAGATGTTTGGAGGACCATGGACCAGAAGGTGAAGATGGATTATGAACTTCATGGACCAAATAAACACCTAAATCAACGACATTAAAGATACATTGGAGTGAGGAAATATTAATCTGGGATAGATGGACCCTTGGCAATCTGCAGTATTGTAATTTAATGAATTGTCTTAACCTCTTTCATTTTAAACAAGGGAAATGGTTGAAGATGACCTTTAGACACCTCCCCCCCTTTCTTAAACAATAAGTACTCTGAAGAGTCTTTTTAAGATGCCCAAATGCAGACAAAATGTTCTGCCTTTAGGTTTTGAATGTTCCTCAAACAGTTCTTTGTTTGCTTTCTCATTTAGGTCTAATTACAATCTTTGAATTGTCCATTCATAAGTAGAAAATGGTCAGGGAGATCAAAGGAATTGCAATTGATTTATCCATCTTAAAGCCTTTGAAAGATTTTTTTTAAATTTATTTTTAAAGCCTCAAGATCTCTTTCCTACCATTTGCTTTGTAGTCAAACAAATTAAGTTGTGACACACTGGAATCCAAGTCTTAGTTGTACAGTGGAGAGTCCTGAATTTGGTGACAGAAGATCTGTGTTCAGATTCTGACTGCCATCTCTGACCTGCATGGCCTCAATCACTTCTTCCTCTCTGAGTCTTAGATTTTTCATTTTTCAAATGGATTAGATGCCTTTCCTTTAGTGATCTCCCAGGAACATCATATTTATTCTTAGGGAAACTGAGACAATTTACCTCTAAATCTCTGGACTTGTCACACCCTGCCTGTACCAAGATCCTCCCTGCAGTTTTATTTGCTGTAACTAAGAATTCACAGATAAAGATAACCCTGGTTTATTTTCTCTTCAGCCCTCCCTTCTATCCTCTCCCTTCTCATTTTATTCCTTCTCAAACACAAAAACTCCTACGTTAACTTTTATATTTGCCTTAAAGTTAGTTCTTCAAAACTGTGTTTTTCCTACATACTACCCCCTCTGCTGTTTCACACACACACACACACACACACACACACACACACACACACACACACACACACACA
>JAJPUD010000325.1:167828-249751 GCA_023553655.1 Myrmecobius fasciatus
ACACACACACACACACACACACACACACACACACACACACACACACAAATTCAAAACAAAGTGAAACTCACATCAGAGCTCAGCCTTACTGAACACATACTGTTTGTCCACCACGCCCTGGTCCATTTTGTTTTAAAGTCCCCAAAAAGGTTCCTCCCAGTTGTGGTTGGCATTTAGCTCCCTGTTAGTGCAAATGGGGATTGTTTGGCACTTATTACTGAATTGGCACCTCTAGGGCATTGAATCCTGGGAGGCAAAACAAGAGGGTTCTCTTCCTTCCCAATTGAGGATTATCTATAGAAGTGGAAGCCTTAAAATAGAACACAGCTAAATAATTACAGGTTGGAAACCTGGGATTGCTTCTGAGATCTGGGACCTCGCTCTCTGAGACTGTGGCCAGAAAAAGGCGGAAAGGAAGGGGAAAGACCAGGTCAACTCTGGCCCTCCCGCTGGCTCCCCATCTAGGAGAGAATAAGCATGTCCTTGTGGAACATAGCTTTAGGCTGCATGTGACAAGACCCCACTCCTTTGGCAATGATTGATTGGTCCTTGAAATACCAGCCTCTCAGCAGCTCTCACTGGTTCTCAGGATCCCTTCTGAGGCCTGATGTTGAATTTCCCTGTTTAATAGGGAAAACAGGAAAATGTAACCGAGGTCCCCATTCCTATTATACATTCAGGCTTACCAAGCACCTTCATGGCTGGCAGGGACAGTCCAAAATGTTCAGTCAGATGGGTGGTAATAGGACCCTGCCAGGTATTATAGATGAAGAAATACTGCCTTTTTTTTCTGATAGAAAACTTCTGAGGAGCCACTTCTGCTTTTTCTTAAAATTTTCCCCTCTTTTTTTTTTTTTTTTTTTTTGCTAAAATAATAACCCACACCAGGTGCACCAAATTAGCAGTCTTGTATACACTGTGGCCTTAGGAACTGGCTTTCTGATTGTAAAAAGTCTGTTGTTGTTTGGCTCCCAAATAGCCAAGGATCTATAGCAGAGCCTGTCTTAACATCAGCAGTAATCTTTAACAGAGGAACTGCTTCGTGTGTGTGTGTGTGTGTGCTCCCGTGTGCCCATATGTGTGGAAAGGTCCAGTGGTGCATATTATTTAGCCCTGGGATATTCCACTTAGTGTGTCTAAAGATGTTATTTACTTTTCAGCTACCACTTCTGCTCCAAGTTTAACTGGTTTAAAAGCATTTTAATGTACAGTACCACTGTTTTCATGGCCTGATCAGACATATTGTACCTTCCTTTTTCACCCCTCTGATTGGCCTTAAGTGATTTCCTCAGTGAGAAGAACCTAATCTGTACCTGCAGCAGAAAGAATGGTTCCAGTTCATGGATAATTTCATAGCTAGGAAGACTTTGGGGGACTGAGAGAGAAAAAGAATAAGGCAATTTCAGAAGTCTTTTTTCCTAGACTGTGCTAATCTTGGTGGTGTCCCGCTACACGGCTGCAGTCATGGGATTCTTCTGCCGGGGGTCCTGGGCTCTATATGGGTACTGTTCTGGGCTGGCTGCCCGCTGTCCCGTTTTGCCTATTTCGTGATATGCTGGCACTTTGGGGTGTTGAGGTGGTGAAGGTGGAACGTCTTGTCGGAATGGTCCTTTGTGGTGGGTAGCTGGAGGGGGTGGATAGTATTGAGGATAGTGAAGTTCTGTTAGCCTCACATCCTGGGCACGGGGATAGCTTCCTTTAGGAGGATGAATGGGTTGCATTCCTGGGTAATAAGGAAGTTGCCTTTCCTTGTATATCAGCCGAGGTCCTGTTAGATAATCTGCTGGCTCTGTAGGTCCTCGTCTGGAGGGAGAAAACAAAAACATATATTAAGGGGGAAAAAAAAGCCAGGGTTCCCTACAGAACTATTTAAGAGGCTGGAGATGTTCCATGTCCTAAGTGACCCAAAGTCCGGCACGTCAGAGGGCTTGTCATAAACTCAAATTCAGACTGCATTCTCTACTACTTAAGTCCACTTTATGCAAGAAACAATTAAATGTCGATTTAATACAATTTAATATTTGCAAATTCTTCATAGCTGCATACATTATTACATTTGATGTTTCAAATCATGATACTAGAAAAGATTTTTGAAAGTCATTTGGCTTAGAAAGACATGAACTGATGCTAAGTGAAGTGAGTCAAACCAAAAGAACATTGTACATGGCAGCAAGAAGATGTGATCAACTGTGATAGACTTGGCTCTTTTCAACAATGAGGTCATTCAAGGCAATTCCAATAGACTTGTGATGGAGAGAGCCATTCACAACTAGACAGAGGACTATGGAGACTGAATGTGGATCACAGCATAGTATTTTCACCTTTGTTGTTGTTTGTTTGCTTTTTTTTTCTCTTACTCACTTTTCTCCCTTTTGATCTTTTTTTTCTTGCACAGCATTATAAATTTGGGAATATGTTTAGAAGAATTGTATGTTTAACCTATATTGGATTACAGACAAGGGAAAAGGGGGGAAGGTGGAAGAAAAATTTGGAACACAGAGTTTTGCAAGGGTAGATGTTGAAAACTATCTTTGCATGTATTTTGAAAAATAAAAGAGTTATATTTTAAAAGCCTATGTAATAAATTCTAAACATTGTAAAAAAAGTCATTTGGACAGCAAGAAGGTCAAATCAATCAATACTTAAAGAAATTGGGGCAGCTAGATGGCACAATGGATGGAGCACCAGCCCTGAAGTCAGGAGGACCTGAGTTCAAATTTGACCTCAGATACTTAACACTTTCTAGCTGTGTGACTCTAGGCAAGTCACTTAATCCTAATTGCCTCAGCAAAAAAAAAATAATAATTCAGACTATTCACTGGAAGGTCAAATACTGAAGTTCATTTGTAAACTGAGATAGTTAAACCAGATGAAATATTCTTAACTTTTTTTTAAAAATTATAACCTAGAGGGGCAATTAGGTAGTGCAGTGATATATCGAGCATCAGCTCTGAATTCAGAAGGACCTGAGTTTAAATCTGGTCTCAGACACTTTGCATTTCCTAGCTGTGTGACCCTGGGCAAGTCACTTAATCCCAATTGCCTCAGAAAAAAAAGTATAATCTGGACCTCTTTAGTAGTATGGTGAAGTCCACATACCTTTTCTCAGAATGACTTATTAAAATGCACAAAAGACTTGGGGAAATTAATTGTCCTGAAATGGGGATATAATTTTTTTCCCATCCAAAGTCCTTGAAATCTATCCACAGACTTCAAGGTCTTTAGATTAGATGAAACCATAGATTAGATGAATTTGGAGGTCTCTCCTAAATCTAAATCCTATGATGACAATCATAGCTGACCTTTATATGGCAGCTTAATATTTGCAAATTCTTCATAGTTGTATATACTAATACATTTGAGGTTTCAAATCATGATGCCAGAAAAGACTTTTGAAAGTTCCTTGGACAGCAAAGAGGTCAAACTGGTCAATACTTAAAGAAATTAATTCAAGCTATTTACTGGAAGGTCAAATACCCAAGCTTAAGCTTAATTACTTTGACCACATAAGAGAAAAAGAGAAGGGACTCATTGGAAAAGTCTCTGATGTTGGGAAAGATTGCAGGCAGAAAAAGGGGATGGCAGAGGATGAGTAGGATAGAGATGGTATTATGGAAAAACCAACCATGTACTTGGACAGACTTTGAGAGACAGTGGGAGCAAAAGGATCTAGGGCAAGTGGGAAGTGAATACAGAGGGACTCCTTCCTTCCTCAGCCTCTTCTCATCTTCCCACTGGAAGACAGTAAGCCTCTCCTATTCCATTTGCTGTAAGAGGAGCAGAAAGTCTTTAAACAAAGTGCAGATGACTGCATCTTATCTAGCCCAGGGATAAACAGATGAGTTAAGTTTGCAGCTTTGCCAATCTCATAAACCTTCTGTGCACAGATATTCACACCTCCCTGCTCCTTCCCACCTGCCACTTTCCCCTCCCCTTTTCTTTTTAAGAAAACAAAAACAGCAACTTAAACACATCAGTCTGCCAAGCTCTTTTAACTTCAGTACTCAAAAAGGCTGGGGCTCCTAAAGGGAAGGGTTGGGATGGAAGAAGACAGTAGCTGTGGTTAATTCAACCAGCTGCCAGATGGGGAAGAAAACACCCTAGAAGTTGTAGAGGCTGATGGTAAAACAGATCTGCGAGTTTCCTGAATCAATGAGGATTTGACAAGCTCTGGTGCCTGTGACAACTAACATGTGAGCATGTGAATACAGCTCTACAAATGCACTGGGGAAACCCCCCTTCTATATTCCTATGTCTTTATCCTACCAGGCACCATGATGATTGATGCTCCTGCCATGTCCCATTTAACTTGGGACAGTTGTCAGCAAACCAGAGTAAACTGTTTTACATTCGTTAAACATTTGGTTCAGGGTTGCATTTTCAGGCTTGCAGAGAACTCCCAGGGTGGGCGCTCCCTCCACTGAAGCAGACTGGCAATTCATCTCTAAATCCCAGCTTTAGAGAGTTCCCCGAGGTGCTGAGCAATTAAATGACTGGATCAAGGTCTCATGACTCTTTTTCATAAGATTAAAGGTTAAAAAGCTAAAAGGGACCTTAAAAGTCATCAAATCTAATCCCTTCACTTAATTTATGGGGAATTAAAGCCTGAAACATTAAATGACTTGCCTAGGTATTTACAGATAGTCATCTGAAGAGGCATTCGAACTCTGATCTTCCTGACTTCAAACCATCACTCTAATACTCTGCCAGGACCTATGTTTTCCTGACTTTAAGGCTGATCCTTTACCCACTAGGCAATATTGTCACTCTTACATGAAACAGAGCAGGTATCACTATTTAGTTTACTTCAAAATGCCTCCCAAAGCAGGAATAATATCTTTTAGCTTTGCAAAGCACTTTACAAATACTGTCTCATTTTATCTTTACAATGATCCTGGGAAGGAGATGCTATTATCATATCCATTTTACAGGTGAGAAAACTGCTCAGGGTTACATGCAGGGTTAGTAAGTGTCTGAGGCTGGATTTGAATTTGGGTCTCCCTTACTCCAGATCCAGAGCTCCATCCATTGCTATATTTAGCTGCTATTTTTATACTATCTACAATTTACAAAGCATTTTAACTATATCTCATTTGATTCTCATAACGCTATGAAGTAGAGCACAGAGGTCATATGATATGTATTGAGAAACTATCTTGGCTTAGGAAGATGAAGGTGACTTGTCCAAAGTCTTACAGGAAGACTTATGACTTGAACCCAGGATCTCAGCCTCCAAATCCAGTGAGGTTTGTTTGTTTGTTTGTTTGTTTTTGCCATAATACATTAATCTACTTAGCTGTTTATCCATCTCTATCATCAGTCTATCATGTTCCTATATTTACACAGTACCTATCTATATCTATCCATCTTTCTCTGTGGTCATTGTCTATCATCTATCCACATCCATCTATCCATTCATCCAGCCATATCTTCATCTCTATGATCAGTGTCTGTCATCTATCTATATCTACATTTTACCTATTGTATCCATTCATCCATCTCTCTGATCATTGTCTCTTATCTATCTACATCTACATGCTAACTATCTATATCCATCCCATCCATCTCTGTGAACATTGTCTATCATCTAACTATATTTACATATTAATTATCCATATCCATTTATCCATCCATCCATCTCTATGATCAGTGTCTATCCTCTCTCTATATCTACATATAATTATCCATATCCATCTATCCATTCATTCAACCATCATCTCTGTGATCAGTGTCTATCACCTATCTATATCTACATATTAACTATCTCTATCTATCTATCTGTCTATTATAGGTAATAAGTAAATGAGACTGGTTTTGAATTCAGGTCTTTCAACTTTCTAACCAATTTTCCAACTAACAAATATAAGTACTGTGTTATCTAGGGGTCAGCAGATGATATAAGATGCTAAGGAGAGAAAACAAATATTATGTCACATAGTAATAAATATTCTCATTTTGCTCATCTGCAAAATCAGAGAACTGGAATTCCAGATCAACATCTATGAAATGATGAAACATTAAGAATGTTTCAGTCTCGCAGAATAAAAAAATCATTAAACAGTTATTACACTGTTGCAGGAGTTCTTATGAGAGTAAAGAGATTTCAGAGGTGGGGAAGAAGACATGAACTTGAAAGGGAAAAATAATCCCCAATTTTTTTTTACTAACTTCAGCCTAAAAATGTGTATTTCCTTCAATTATAAATTTTAAAAATTATCCTGAGTAGAGCCCACTCTGGATTGTCAAAGGGGTCCATGACATAAACAAGGATAAGAATTCCTTCATTTAGAGGGCTACAAAACAAAATGTTGTATGACATTTGAGGGGAAAGCTTGTGCCTGATCCAGGAAGGTCTCTTGGAGATGTCATTTCTGTGGAGTTTTATTCCATAACACTTTGGGCATCCGACCTCCCTTGGCAGACAAGACACAAATATCTCATCTGTTGTTGCTGGTCTGAGGGAAACAGGATTACTATTTCATCTCTCTTTTCTGTTTGAAGTCTATTTCATTTGAGAATGTTTTCAGTATCCATCAACTCTTTCATCTTAGAATTTGAGTCTTTCTCTGACCAGCTTCAATTTTTCTTTTTGTCCATGCTGGAGATTTCCAAAACACTTATTAAAAAAATAAGGCCTTAACCTGTGTTTCCTCCCCAACTCCCCTGAAGAACTTTCTCTGCATGAAGTGAAACGTGGTTTTCCTGCACTCGATTTAAGCCCATAGGGTAAATCACTGACATACGACACAACTCACAAATATTATCTGCCTCAAAATGAACACACAACCAAACTCTCCCTCTGGAGCCTCTTAGTGTGAATGTTTCCTGTTTAAAATGGAAAGAGAGAAAGGAGGAATTCCAGGCCTTGGACTTTTAGGGTCCTGTTCTCTCCCTTGAGACTCTTCTCTGTTAAAACAGCACATTATAAAAGACAGGCACTCTGGGTTGTTTTTTTGGTGAGACAAGCCAGACGAAGTGCTGAAGGGGCGGAAGCCACCCTCCGAGATACAGTCCGGACTCTCTGCAGGCACTGAAGACAATTGGTGTCTCTTCTCACACACCTCATTGTTGTGACAGGGCCCAACTTTCACAGAAGGGAAAAGTGAGGTTTCATTTTTCTATGGGCAGACAGGGCAGAGCCTGGGATGATTTTGTGATCCCATTCCCAGTTTCCTTGAAGGGGAAACTTTATGACTGGGACTTGTGCTTACATGTGGCAGAAACCAAAAGTGAGGTGGCTGTTCTTTGTCAAGAACAAAAATAATGGAAACCATATTATTCTGTAAAATCCATCATAACAGTTATCTTTTGGGGAGAAAAGAAAAACAATAAGTTGGCCTATGAAAACACACAGATTTAATGTTTCAGAGTGCTAAAGATACTGAATATTTCTCCTTTTGAGGTCTGACATTCATAGGACCTTCTTGCTTGGAAACTTTCGACAAACATTTTCTTTAAACTACTAGATCTTTTTTTTTTTCTGAGCAAAGAGAAATTTCTAGGTGCCTGTCCACATTATTGCTCTTTTTAAAAGTAATTTTATCAATATTATATATAATTATATACAATACATATAATTATACATAATTTTATAGAATTTTTGCATCTATATTTCCCACAATTTTCAAAAATTATGAAGAAATAAAGAAAGGGAGAAAAAAGTTCATAAAACTAAGCAAGATTTTTTTTTAAGTCTACCATTATATTTGGGATCATACCTATGGTCCCCTACTTCTATAAAAGGTACAGGAAGGAGTTGGTCATCTTATAACTCTTATTTAGGGTCAATTTTGATCATTATAATTTCATAGCATTTAATTTTGATTTTGTTTATTTGTTTGTTCTTCTGTTTACTCTTATTTTTTTTTTTTTGAGGCAATCAGGGATAAGTGACTTGTCCAGGCTCATACAACTAGTAAGTTTCTGAGGCTAAATTTGAACTGAAGTTCTCTTGACTCCAAGGCTGATGTTCTTTTCACTATGCCATCTGATTTTCCCTTGTATTTACTTACTTTCTTTTTTTTAATTAAAATTTTATTGATATCTTTTGTTTTTATATCACCTAGATTCCTCAAAGTTTACCTCCCCCTTCCCCATTCCAGAGAGCCAAATCTTATACCAAAGAAAATAGGAAACACAGTTCAACAAAACTAGCCAACATGCTGAAAAAAAAAAATCTGACATCAGCTGTCATTCATATCTACATTTCCCCATCTCTGCAAAGGAGGGAAAAGTCTTTTAATTGCATTTATTTTCTTGAAATCATTGTGTATATTGTTTTCCTGATCCTCCTTACTTCACTTTGCCTTATGATTGATGTTCATATAAAACTTTTTTTGCTTCTTGATATGTCATATTTATAATTTCTTATGTACTTAATAATCAAGTACACTGTACTTAATATCACATCACACTTACATACCATAATTGGTGCAGGAATTTTCTAATCAATGGACATCTACTATATTTCAGTTTTTTGCTATCACAGAATACTCATAAATATTTTGGTGTAGATAGGGTCTTTCCTTTTTGTCACTGATCTCTTTTGAAGTATACTTAGTTTTTTTAAAAGCAATGTTTTCCTGGGTGGGGAGAATTTTACCCTTAATAATTACAGGATTTTGGCAAAAGATAAAGGAAGGAGAAGAGGGAGATTAAATGATGAATCTGCTCATCTTAAACATCCCCTTTCAGCAGTTTCTTTATTGGTCTGGAACCTTAACTTTGTGGATAAACATAAACCAATACCATTCCGGGCCATCATAAATACTGATCATGGAGACACTGCATGCATTGTACCTACAGTGAGAAATCCAGGAGCAACCTCCTCTGGAGATTTTGATTAAAACAATGATCCAAATAGAGAATGCATCACTATTTTAAGACATCTCATTTTTCATGTGACCTTGTGAGTTCTATCTGTGCATGATATTATTTTTCCAAAAGAATAAAAAAACCTTTCCATTTAAAATCTCACAAGGATACCACAATCATTTCTGAAAGGATGGAGAGGAAGGAGTGTTTGTTTTCTTTGGAAAATAGCTTGTCCAAGATTCTACCCATTTCTGATAGGCAGAAGGACCAATTAATCAGTCAATTTACAAATGTTTATTATGTATTAGTTATTAAGGATAGAAAGACAAAGATGGATTCCTATTTTCAAGCACTTCTATAAAATGAAACAACAAGCACCTCACAAAATAAACAAAGTAACACAGGGTAATTGGGGAGTGATGGATGAAAAGCACCCTTTTTCCCCCCAGCTAGGGAAATCAGGAAAGAACTCATGTAGGAGTTGATATTAGAACTGTGCTTTGAAGAAACTAAACATTCTAAGAAGCAAAGGTAAAGAGAGAGTGGATTCCAGGCCTGGAGAAGAGCTTGGACCAGGTGATGGATACAGGAGTTGGAATGTTATAGGTGAGAAATAGAAAAGTAGGTCAGTGTGGCTAAACTATATAGTAACTGAGAAGAGCATGAAGTAATAAATTAAAGAAGGCAGGTCGGAGAAAGACTGAAGGACTTTAAATACCCAAAGGGAGAGACTGTCTTTGATTCTGGAGGCAACAGGGAGCCACAGCAGTTTATTGAGCAAAATAGTGATATACTCAGGATGCTTTAGAAAAATCACTTTAGGGGTAGCTAGGTGGTGCAGTGGATAGAGCACCAGCCCTGAAGTCAGGAGGACCTGAGTTCAAATCTGGTCTCAGACAGATTCACTTCCTAGCTGTGTAATCCTGAGTAAGTAACTTAACCTCAATTGTCTCAGCAAAAATAAATAAATAAAAAGAAAGAAAAATCACTTTGACAGTTGTGTGGCAGATGGGTTAGGAAGGGAGAATTTTTTCCAAGATGAAAGAACAAATAAAGTCCTATGGTCTTTTAAGTTCTATCACCACTGATATTCTAAGAGGCACTCAGGAAAAATGGTGTTACATTGACTCCACAAATCAATCAGAATGAACAGGATATAAGGTTAGCAGTTTCAGGATGGTTGTAGCCATTCATGAATATAATTTTATCATGATACTATGTTAGTCTGTTCATATTTTTTGTTGCAAGTTTAGTCATTTGATTCAGATTTTTAGCAAATGTAGCGTAAAGAACAAGAATATTACAAATTGTACCAGAAGGCTTAGGCACTGACAATCAGGCGATGGTGTCAGAATTCCAAATTCAGACACTTAAGATTCTCTAGAATTCTAGTGGTCCTAGATACATCCTGAATATCTCAATAAGTTGCTCTTTTAGAGGGATGGAGGAGAGTTAGTGAGCTGGGAAATAGTGAAGGGAAAAGAGACCAGCTGGAGGAAACTCAGAGAGACACAAAGTATGAGAGTTAAAAAGCCAGAACTGATTGACATGTAAAAAGAAAAGGGAGGGGCAGCTAGGTGGCGCAGTGGACAGAGCACCAGCCCTGAAGTCAGGAGGACCTGAGTTCAAATCTGGTCTCAGACACGTAACAGCTGTGTGACCCTGGGCAAGTCACTTAACCCCAATTGCCTCAGCAAAAAGCAAAAAAAAAAAAAAAAAGAAAAGAAAAGGGAGTATTTTCCTTCCCAGGATACAACATTAAAGTCATAACTTATAAAACTCCTGAATAGCAGACTGGAGCTCTTTTGAGTCTTATAAAGCACTCTGTATACACAGAAAGAAATGAGGCAAATACCAAACAGATCTTTAACCTATGACCATTTTTTTAAAAGAAAGATTAAAAATTGGTGAGGAGGCACATAGCTTTCGAGAATCAAGTCTGGTGCACAAGTGGTAGGGAGCCAAATGCCCTGAGACCACTGATGCCATCTGTATGAGCTGCCTACATCTCTCAGCCAGAGGTGAAGAGCTCATGACTTCAAGCCCACCACAAATATACCACCCATAGATTCTTTAGGGCTTGAGCTTGAAGAGGTTCTTTCTGCTCCAGTTCTTTTCCAAATAATGCAAACCTTTAAAAAAATAAGATAATGTAAACTAATACAATCCCAGGCTCTCAAGTAGAACGTGTCAGAGAGAGAGAGAGAGAGAGAGAGAGAGAGAGAGAGAGAGAGAGAGAGAGAGAGAGAGAGAGAGAGAGCGCACGAGCTGTTTTTAGTTTGAAGTTGTGTTTGGAATTCCTATAGTGTCAGGTTTCCAGTTACCAGGCCTTTATCCCCTGGTCCAGGCACGAATGTGGTCGACCAGGATTAGTGGAACACTCTGCAATGTATATTACATAGCTTCAACTTCTATAGATTTTACTGAACTATAAAATATAATGATCATTTGATGACCTGTGTTACAAAAAAGACTGGAAAAATTTCTAACTTTCACCACTCTGGTTTCCCTTTGTATTATGAGGAGGGGGCCCTGGCAGTTGGTAGAAGATTTGAGTGGGGATAAAGTTCAGATGTAGACGTGACCATTTTCAGATTTTCTTTCATAACATTTCTTTGGAATTTAAAAAGAGGTGACAATTACAGAGCAATTGGAGACGAGGTGGGGGGAAGATCTACTTAAGGAGACAAGTTGCCAAATCCAAGTCTCATTTGTGCTTCTGTTCCGAAATTATAAATTCCCACCCCACCCCACCCCAAACACAGAGAGAGACAGAGACAGAGACAGAGATAGAGACAGAGAGAAAGAGACAGAGATAGAGACAGAGACAGAGATACAGAGACAGAGACACAGAGAGACACAGAGAGTGATACACAGAGAGAGACACAGAGAGAGGGAGAGACACAGAGAAAGACAGAGAGACAGAGAGGGGGGAGAGAGAGGGAGGAAGACAGAGACACAGTGAGAAAGACACAGACAGACAAGCAGAGAAAGACAGAGACAGAGACAGAAAGACAGAGAAAGAGAGATAGAGGGAGGGAGGGAGAGAGGAAGGAAAGAGGAGGGAAGGAGGAAAGGAGAAAGAAGAGGCCTGATTGCAATTTTGTTATTAATATGGTGGGGATGGGGTTAGGGAAAGATAAATGCCAAAGTCATAGGCCCCGGTTTAGCAAGTGCAAAAGGGGAGAGGGTTTACTAAGACTTTTTATCCTATTAGATGGTGGGAGTATTTCCTAAATTCTCCTTTATAAAGGTGAGAGGATTACAAAAAGTGGATGCCATAGGATTTAATGATCCAAACTTAATGCCTAAGAGAGGAGCTCTCTGAATGGGCTCAAGACTGTATACAATTAAATCTAGCAGGAAAGTATCTGCTATTGGCTTTACAAATGTCCTGGGATCTTCTCAGAAGATTCTGATTTTTAATAAGAAGGAATGTTAATGCAAAAGAACATATCATTTGATTATTTGTTTGTTTGTTTGTTTTTTCCCTAAGATCCCGAGTCCTAGACCCTAATTATCTAAATGTTTCATTATTTCATTTCATGGTCATGGGAGAGTCACTGGTTTATTTTCAAAGTTAGGTTTCAGGGACTACCAGAGTTCACCATTTTGAAGGTATGAATTTTGGTGGTAAAATGTCCATTCTTATTTTTCCTTATTCTTCACAAAGTAGAAATACCAGATAACTCTTTTTATCTAGAAATGTGAAGGTCTATTGTTTTTATAGCACCCTCTACTGGGCCCCTCCCAGTTTCAGAATCTTTATTTGTATACAGGTTACTCCAGGTGTGACCACTCAAAGTTTCACCTTTTTACAAATTGTAAATACAACCAATAAAAAGCCTGTAAAAAGAAAACCCTCAACATTTCATTGTCTCTATTATGTTCTTTCATATCCATTAATTTAATCAAATTAGTGGGAGAGGAGAATTGATTGATCAATCCTGCTTCAGTATAATTTTTCCTCTGTAGTAACATTTTCTCTCTTGATAGAAGACAATTTTTTGATTTTGAATTCTTTTCTAGATAGATGAATAAAATGTTTAAGATAAGGTATCCACATCTAGCCTTTAATTCCCATAAATAATTTCTAAAATTATGTAATCAGATTTGGGGAGGGTAAAATTATCTTTAGTATTATTACAATCCCTATATCCTAAGGACAAGTAGCACAGTGTCACTGCTTCTAAGGGTAGAAGAAAGTTCAGTGTATACTTTATTAAGATATGAGGAGAATATAATTATCAACCAATTCTTGCTGCTGAAAACTTGGGATCAAAGATTCAAAGACAGAATCAAAGCCTGGAATATAAAATAAGGACTTAAGACTTGATTTTGCAAAGTTACTTTTAAGTGTGGCATTATACAGAATAGATTTATGTGACAGGTACAGTAATGTGGTCTAGAAGTCTGCCAAGCAGATGCTACAACTGGATGGTAAATTGTGGGAAGAGCAGCATTTACTACTAACTAATTACCAATTAGTAGTAAATTAGCAGTATTTACTACTAATAACAAGGCTGGAAGATTCTTGCCACAAAACTAGCTTTTCTCTAATAAAAAGCAGTTTGATATTGTGGGAAATATTGCTTTAGAGGCAGAAGAACAAGGGTCACATCCCTCCTCTGGGCATATGTAAATTGGACTTTTAATTTTCTCATCTCTAAAGCAATGGGGTTAGGATAGTTGGTTCTAGACCTTCCTAGCTCTGACCTTTCCAGGCCCAATTCCATGATCCTTTATTGTTGTTCAGTATTTTTAGTCTTGTGTGACCCCATTTGGGTATTCTTGGCAAAGATATTAGAATGGTTTGCCATTTTCTTCTATAGCTTATTTTATAGATGAGGAAACTGAGGTGAACAGTTAAATGACTAACCCAGAATCATTCAGCTAGTAAGTATTTGAGGCCAGATTTGAACTCAGGAAGATGAATCTTCCAGACTTCAGGCCAGGTTCTCTATCCACTGAACCACAAAGGCAAGAGAACTGTTCTTGAGACTTAATTGATCCAGGCCATGAGACCTAATACACACTTCTAAGAGATGTACCAATATGGCAATCCCAGGGGTGAGGAAAAGAAGAATCAAGCAAGCATTTATTAAGCACCTGTTATATGCTAGACACTGTACTAAGTGCTTTATCAATTTTATCTCATTGGAAGGAAGCTGTACCCTATTCAGCCAACCAACAATCTATATTTGCAGAAAATCCTTTGCATGCTTTGATTAGGAAAGAAACTACTTTTTTAAATGTTACATGGTCCGTGAGTCTGTTGGTTTGTTCTGAACCAAAGGACTAGCCTGAATTGGGCCTGACTGGCACATGAAGCTGTTGTACAAGACAACAATATGTAAAGTGCTCTGCCAACTTTGGAGTGCTATTGGTATTATTGTTGTTGTTGCCACTATCATTCTATGATTTAGTTCCTGACTCCTCTGGGTCTTTTTCTGCCTTAGCTTAGCCATCTTTTACAGCATGTGAAAGAAATTGGTCTATGTTTGGAAGTGATCACATTGAATTAAGAAACAAACTAATATGTAAAAAATTTATCTCACTTGCATATCTACTTATGCAAGTCTCTATGGTAGATGTCATGAGAGGATAAAAAAAGGCAAAAGACTGTTCCTGCCTTCAAGGAATCTTGACAGCAGACGACAAAATCTCAAGGCAGACTATTGTTGTTCATTTATGCCAGCGATGTCCAATTCTTCTTGACCCCATTTGGGGTTTTCTTGGCAGTGATATTGGAGTGGCTGGCCATTTTCTTCTTTAGCTCATTTTATAGAGGAGGAAACTGAGGTAAATAAAGTTAAATGACTTGTTCAGGGTCACACAGTAAGTGTCTGAAGTGTCTAAAGTCTGATTTAAATTCAGGAATATGAGTCTAACTGGCCTTTGTACTGTACCACCTCATAATGACAGTGCCCAGGCATATAGAAGAGACTGACTAAATGCTTGTTGACTTTCCTTGACTTAATACTTACAATTTACATAGTACTTTAAGTATTGCAAAGCATTTCACATATATTTCCTTATTCCTCCCAGTATTATGGTTGTTTAGAAAAGAGAAGAATCATATCTAATTAGGAGATCAGAAAAGGCTACATGAAGAAAATGGAATTTGAGATGGGATTGAAAGCAGAATTATTTTGGAAATGGGGAGAAGCAATAATATAGGGTCACAGATTTTGAACTAAGAAATCCTGAGAATCTTAGAGATTAACGTCATTTTATAGATGAAGAAACTGAGAGCCAGAAGCTTCCTTAATGTGACACAGGTAGTGGTGATGGTCAACCTGAATGCAGGTCTTTTGACTCCAGAGTTATTGACCTTTCTATTGAACCATATTTGAGATAAGAAGGGAAAGAAGGAAAAAAGCTGAAAGTGGGAAATTGATGAACACAGCCCAAAACAGTTAACTTTAGATTTCCATTTGTAGTTCTAAGCACAGAGGGATGGCATTAAGCAGCATCAACTACTATCAAGTTGTACAGATACTTTTAAAATGTAAATATAAAAACAAATGTGTTTTTTGAAGAAATCAACTTTAATGGTCCTTGTGTAACTGTCATGTTTGCTTTATACAATACCCCATGGTAATAATTTCCACATATGGATGTGAAAATTTTAACTTTAGCTAACACTTTGTCATGTTTTATTATGACAATATAAAAATACAAAAGACTTAAGGAGGGCCAGCTAGGTGGCATAGTAGATAGAGCATCAGCCCTGAAGTCAGGAGGACCTGAGTTCAAATCTGGTCTCAGACGCTTAGCACTTCCTAGCTGTGTGACCCTGGGCAAGTCACTTAATCCCAATTGCCTCAGCAAAAAGAAAAAAAAAAAGACTTAGGAAGAGAAGAATACCTTTTCAAATCCAGTTTGACAAGAGCATAGAATAATAAATGGAACAAAAGATTGGAAAGATACATTGAGGCCAGAGTACAGAGGGCCTGAAACTAGTTAAGGAGTGATAACTATTTGTTAGACAATGAGAACTTACTCATGAGACCTGAGAAGAGAGATCTGTTTTAAGAAGGTTCCACTTGACAAAGAACATACCAAATAGACTGGAAGAGAGAGAGAAATGAGATAAGGGAGGCTACTTGAAACAAGCTAGACAAGAAGTATGAAAGGTCTGACCTAACTTGGTGGCCCAGAAGATCAGAACTTAAACAAAATTAGGTTTAGTTGGGAAACCAGTTACCTATAGATGCTCTTTAGTCAAAGATTTCCTAAGAGATGGCTTGGACAAAGAAGAGACAAAGAGGTTTGGTAGAAATGTGGGAGGGATAATTTCATGAATGGGGAACAATCCCATGTGGACCTGGAAAGGGAACATTTGGCAAAGTGAAGCAGAAAGATATATATTTACAGATATTTATTTACTAAGATCACCTCTTCTTTTGGTATCTCTTTTATGCAGACCTGCCATATTCTATTTTATATTATAGTTATTTATGCACATGTTATTCCATTCCTACAGACTGAATTTAAAGGCAAAGACTATGTTTTCTTTGTCTCCTCCAGCACTTTGCATATAATAAGTAATTAATAAATGTCTACTAAATTACATTAAAGAAGAAAATACAGGGAGCAGGAGGAAGGATGAGAGAGAAGATGGAGGGGGGAGGGGGAGAATGATAATCATAATTAAATATTACAGTAAGATGGAAAAATGAATTTAAAAAAACATGCTGTAATAAATAGCAGAGATTGGTGAGTGGGCTTGAAGATGGTTAACATTTTGACTCCATGAAAAGATGAATATGGGAGGTGTTAAATGCATGATTTTGGGGAAACTATTTGACATTTCTGGGTCTCAGCTTCCTTATCTCTAAAAAAAGGTTATATGATATTACCCAATATCTAAATTTATAAATTTTCATTTCCTTCTCATTTTCCAATCCTTGGGACTTGGGGCAGGTGAAAAACAAAATGAGGGATATCATTCAGAATCTCAAAAATAAAAGAGATTTTGAGGACCGTCTTGTTTGTATCTAGATAGGAATCTCTTCCATAATACTGACAATGTGTAGTCACCCATACTTTTATTGAGGGTCTTAAGGGAGGGGGAACCCACTACCTTTCAAGGAGTTCCATAGCATTTTGGGTAGCTATAAATTGTTAGAAGTGTTTCTTTGCATCAAGCTGAAACTACCTCTTTCCAATTTTTACTCATTGTTCCTAATTCTGTCCTTTTTCTCTGGGGGATGGTAGTGTTAATTACAATAAATCTAATCAGTTTTTCACATGACAGCAAACATCGATCATGTCCCACTGAAATCTTGTCTTCTAGAGGTTAAACATCTTGACTTTCTTCAAATTCTCTTAATGGTACATAGCCTTTGGGGTTCCCCACAGTTTCAGGACATTTCTCTTGATATTCTTAGAATCACAGGATCACCACTCAGAGTTAGAAGATACTAAAAGGGACCATTTAGTTCAACTCCTTGATTTTTCCAGATGATGAAAATGAGATAAAAAAAGGTGATTTATCCAAGGTCATCAAAGTCAGAAGCAGTAGAATATGGATCTGAACTCAGGCCCTTCAAGTCTAAATCCCAGAACTGCATTGTACCATGCTACTTCTATCAATGACCTCCCTAAAAAGAAAAATGTGGTGTTTAGAACAAAACACAGCACTTCAGGTGGGCTGGAGTAGTACAGGACAGAACACAGCAAGATAATCAACTGATTAAACCTCTATTCAGACATTTCAACTGTTTCCAAATCTTTGTGACCCCATTTTGAGGTTTTCTTGGTAGAGACAGTAGAGTGGTTTATTATCTCCTTCGGCTCCTTTTGCAGGACAGGAAACTGAGGCAAATAGGGTTAAGTGACTTGCCCAGGTTCCAACAGCTAGTTAAGCATCAGAGATCAGATCTGAATCCTGAAAGGTGAGTATTTCTGATTCTAAGATCAGTTCTCTATTCACTTTGCCTCCTAGCTTCCCTGAACCTGTCAATTCAGTCTAAGCTCATTTTTAGCATTGCAAACAGCCATGTCAGACTGTTGTCAATCCACTGGAACCTCCAGATTTTTCATATGAACTATATGCCTCCCTTATCATGTGCTTTTGCCATGCCCCATGCCCCCAATCCTATCCTTTCTACCCTGGTCTTAAAAATTAGAAATTTTATCTATTTTTGGGAGTGTTTATTAATGTCTTTTGTTTTATATCACCAAATATGTGCCTTCTTCCTTCCCTAGCCAGTGGAGTTTCCTTTGTAACAAAGAAAATAAAAGAATATCTTTCTATTTGAAGGGAGGTTATGATAGCATCGTATCATAAAAGGTATTTGTGTTGGTATGTGTATAGATGCCTATGTCAAGAACATTTGGGTGGGGGGGCCAGGATGGGGGATGATGATCATTAGATGCACACTAAGATGGAGAGATTTGAGGACAAAACATGTCAGAACATCCTTGGGCAGCATAGAAAGTAGGAGAGAATCAAGTTTCATCAGTAGAAAAATCAATTGCTTCCTGTTTTATTGGAAGATTATTATGGGCCAGTTTCACAAAAGAATATAGCAACTGTCTGGGAACATGCTGGATGAAAGGCTTGAGTACAATTTAACTGTACAAACATCTGGCCAGCTGCCTTTAACTTTGAAGCAATTTCAAGCACAAATGCATTGTCCTCAAATGAAAGCCGGTCACAATTTCCAAACACAGATGAATTTGGTTCCATGTGATCTTTAATATTTTCAAGTAAACTCATAAGCTCTCAAAATTAATCCTAGATTAGCCTTAGAAATTTGTATGTGAATGAAAATAAGAGCTAGTAAAGGCCTGGGTACAATTTGCTCTTAAATTTTCTGGTCTAAATCTATCTACATTTCACAAGATTAAAAGACTAGGATGTGATTTAAAGTTTTGAACATGGAATTGGGCTTCCCAGAGTTTCAAAAGGGCAGTGGAGGGAGGATTCAAGGAAGAGCTTTAGAGTGCTGAGGATGGGTGTCTCCCAGACCATAAAGTACTCAGAAAGCTGAAAATGAAAAGGCAGAATCAGGAAAATCAGAAGTGAAGGTCAGGAAGAAGGATTGGAAGATTTTTCTGGCCCTAGCAACTTCTAACAAAATATGACCCTTACACTTCTGATATTTGGTCCCATTGCCCCTCTATTTGGGAGTGTATAGTTTTCGTTGTTATTGTTTTGAAAAACAAATATTCACTTAAGAAGCATTTATAAATCACCTGTTATATACTAGGTGTTGGTGATAGAAAAAAGTTCCCTCCCTTCAATGAGCTTTTATTCTATTGGTTACCAAACCAGCTAGGTTACCAAAGTACAGAGAGTCCTGGATAAGAAGTCAGGAAGATTGAGTTCAAATCTTGCCTTAGAAAACTTACTAGTTATGTGATTCTGGGCAAGTCATGTAACCTGTTTGCCTCAGTTTCCTCCTAATGGGGATAATAATAGCACTTATCTCCCAGGGATATTGTAAAGATCAAATGAGATTATAATCATAAGGCACTTAGCATAGTTCCTGGCACATGATAAACAGTATGTAAATGTTAGCTATTATTAGTAGTATTATTACTAATTAATAATCAGTGAATTAGATTCTTAAAACTTTAAGTTCTCAAGACATTGAAATATCAATTATGCTGTGCAAGGATGTTTGTGGCAGCCCTTCTTGTAGTGGCTAGAAACTGGAAATTGAATAGATGCCCATCAATTGGAGAGTGGCTGAATAAATTATGGTATATGAATGTTATGGAATATTATTGTTCTGTGAGAAACAAGCAGCAGGACAATTTCAGAGAGGTCTGGAGAGACTTGCATGGACTGATGCTGAGTGAAATGAGCAGAACCAGGAGATCATTATACACGGCAACAACAATACTATATGAAGATCAATTCTGCTGGACATGGCTCTCTTCAACAATGAAATGTTTCAAATCACTTCCAATTGTTCACTGAAGAAAGCCATATATATCCAGAGAGGGGATGTGAAATGTGGACCACAACATAACATTTTCATGCTCTCGATTGATGTTTGCTTACATTGTGTTTCCTTTATCTGATATCTCTTGTAGATATGATTTTTCTTGCACAACAATGATAAGTGTGGAAATATGTATACATATATTCGATTTGTCAAGTATTTTAATATAATTAACATGTAGTGGACTTCCTGCCATCCAGGGGAAAGGAGGGGACTAGGGGGAAAATCTGTAACGGAAAGCTTTGTAAGAATCAATGTTGAAAAACTACCCATACATGTGTTATGCAAATAAAAAGCTTTTTTTAAAAAAAGAAATATCAATTATGTTTCAAATATATTTGTTCCCCCAACTGCCCCTCCAGTACACAATGCCAAATCCCTTGCTTTATAAGAGATTTTAAAAAATGAAGCTTTCTGACAAATCTTATTCAATTGCATTATCATGGCATGGAGAGGGACGTGGGGGCTCAAGGCTATTGTCAGTAGACCACAAATTCTGGCAGGACAACTAATTAGGAATGGCTTTAAGTATGGCTTTGGCCTAGACTGTGTTTGCTGTTAGAAAAACAGCTAAAAGTGGAGAGGCTCATCCCCAGAACATAAATTTGGGGGAGAGTAAGGTAAAATATGAGATGGATAAATTATATGGAACTATAGTGGTAGAAATGAGTGCCTATATATCAATTGAATTATATTTGGGTCCATTAAAATAAATACATGGAAATTCTGTCTATCTCTCTCTTTTAATTTTGAGATAGACTATAAGACCCTTGTGATTCTTTTAACAAAAGCACTGGAGAAAATTAGGCTCAGCCTTCATATTCTTTCTCCCTTTAGTAAGTTCCAAAGCTGCAGGCTGAGGCTGAGTTGGTACACACAATGGTAGTGCCATTTGCCTAATATAGTTTTCCCAGCTATCAGTATCTAACTCATTATTCTGCCAAGCACTTTTGTGATATCATCAGCAGTGAAAGATTCTACATAATATCAAATTCTATTCAGCTTTCATTTTTTAGACGAAATGGATTTAAAGCACAAAGGTTACTGAACTGTATTGTTGCTATGATTTTCAACAAATAATAAAAGTTATTAAAGGAGTCTTAGGTAATAATGACTTCTGCTGAGCTTCTCACCATTCTGCCTTGGTCTCTTAATGCTCCAACTAATCATTACATGGCTAGTAAAAACGGTTATTAATGCCATTACAAACCTTTTATTTTCAAATCAGCTTTTATTGAAATTAAAATATTCTTTGTCATCTTTCTCTTTGGTGATTTTTCTGTCTATTCTGCCTGTCACAGTCCCATCCTGGGCTTTGTTGCTTGGTGAAATCTGGCAAATAAAAAGGATTACGGGGGAACGGATTGTGGCTGCAGATTTTCCCCATCTCCAACTTTGTAAAATTTCAAAATGGTCAAATATCTAATACAGCTACTCACAGTCATGTGTCTTTCAAGTCTCTCTTCACTGCTGCCCACTTCCCTTTTTTATTTTATTTTTTTAAGTGAACTAGTGCTCAGGTCCAGAGACTAATAGTTGCTTTTTTTTTTTTTGAAAGCTTTTATCAGGAGCTTCTTTAGATGTTATTTTATTCTACATTTGTTCCCTAACTCACTGATTTATTGATTTGTTCCTTGAACAATTCAAAGAAAACTGTAAATTTGTCTTTACACTTTACTTTTGTTGCAGCTTTGATTTCAGTGGGATTTGGTCCTGGTATGAAACGGACCGATATTAAATATATTTGTTTCCTTTCATACTGTGTTGTCCACACAAAGCACAACCACCAGAGGAGTTTTAAGCCAGTCAGGAAGCTATGATTTTAATAATGTATACAAACCTCATAATAGAGTAGCAAATGTTTACAAATATGAATAGTGTAGTGATAATATGAATAGTGTAATATGAAATCATTAATTAAAAGTAAATGCTGAAGTGATTTAAAACTAAAGATCCATTTTCAAATAGAACAGTTATTTATCATTTGCCAACATATCAAATGCTTTCAGGAACTGGAGAAAGCTATAGCCCCTAGTATGAACATTTCCCATGGTTAAATCATGAGTCTTGCAAGGACTTTATGATAATATTTTCATACTGGATTGCATTTACCCTTATATCATTCCTCTTAAGCTACAGTGCTGGGCATTGGATCACCTAGTTGTATATTATTTAAGAGGAACAAATTATGTAATATTTCAAGTGGTTTGTTCCAGACTTAGGAGTCAGTCAATGGGAAAATCCAAAATCAACCCCAAGTTTTGGAGTCTCTGAATCATCTTGGAAATGGTACGTTAGGAAACTTTCTATGAGGAAATCAGAAGAATTTTAGAAATTTCCTCATCCCACTGTTATTAATACTATTTTTAATTTGTAGTTCTGGTCTAGGAATAGATGGTATTTGCCCATCCAATCAATTTATCCTATCAGTCTTTATGCTATTTCTACAAGCCTCCATGTTACTAAATGCCAGACACTAGATTAGGTAATCCAACTTGAAAAGGTGGAAATCTCCTTAGGAGATCATCTGAGAGAATTGGTTTTGGAGACTGAGAACTAGGTTTGAGCCCCAGCTTTATTACTTTGTGTTCTGTTCAGTTCAGTGCAATTTAACAATCATGGGTCTACTATACATCCCTCATGTTATTATGTGCCTGTTATGAGTCTATTGTGTATTCGTCATTGTTAGACACAGGGGATTCATAAGATGAAAAGAAAACAGCTTTCCCTGCATTCAAGAAGTTTTTAGTCTATGTTATGCTCTTGGGCAAGTCACTGCCTTATCTGTAAAATGAGGGGGTAGATGGGCAGATGATTTCTGGGATATTTTACAGTTCTAAACCTTACAGTTCTATGATCTTCTATAGCTATATATATATGTATATATATATAGAACTATAGCTATAATAATAGCTAACATTTATATAGTAATGCAAAGTTTGCAAAGCATTTTACATATATTGCCTCATTTTATCTTCACAACAACCTTGTGAAGCACCACCTATTATTATCCCCATTTTACAGACAAGGAAATTGAGTCAGAGTAGTTAAGCGAGTTGCTGAGGATCACATAGGGAGCAAATAGCTAAGGTGTGATTTGGACTTAGGTTTTTATTTTTAATCTATTATACTACTCATTTATAACTATTATGTGCACACATACATATATTTATACATATGCACATAAGTATTTGCACACATTCACACACATGTTTATGCACACAGAAATGGTATATAGGTGCATGTGTGTGCATATATATACACACACAGACATCTAGGTATGTTTATATACATGTATGTACATGCATAGGCAGTTTGATGGTGAAATGGATAGCGCTCCAGACCTGGAATCAGGATGACCACTTCAGACACTTATTAGCTATGTGACCTTGGGTAAGTCACTTAACCCTGTCTGCCTCAGTTTCCTCATCTGTAAAATGAGCTGGAGAAGGAAATGGCAAACCCCTCCAGTGTTTTTGCCAAGAAAACTCCAAGTGGGGTCATGAAAAGTTGGACACAATTGAAAGGACTGAATAATCAGAAAAGATCATAATTTGTCTTAACAATGAGTTGATTGGGGGAATGAGTAGTCTGATGATAACCAGAAATCTCTGGGCTCCAAAATATCCTAGGTGCTGATTTACCCTTCAACATGGGCCACCGATAATATGAATGGCTACACCACCTTATATCTTCTCTGTGCCTCAGCTTCCCAATCTGTAAAATAACACGCTACTTTTTTTTAAGCACACATAAGAATGTTGTGAGAATGAGGTAAAATATGTGAACCCATCTTGGCTAACCAAGAGGAAAATTTCTAAAAAGATTAAAAGAATTGTAGTACTGTCATGCTGAGGCTGCATATGTTCCAATTAAAGTGGGGTTTTGATCCAGACCTTCACCATCCAGATTAGAAACTACTAGGCAGATGTCTCTATAGATGGAAAAACAGTTTGGTCCTACCTATAACAAACGCCCTTTTCTATCTATCTTCCTGTTATCTTTCTTTCTCCCTTCTCCCCCTCCCTCTGATTTACCTTTCTATCAGATGCAGTTTATAAGCACTCTAAGTAATTGACTGTTATCATGTTATTAAGCAGTTAGATAAAGTGTGAACTATTTCATTCTTTTCTTTATTTACAATGTACTTACCAGTATTCAAAATAGCAATGGAGAATTTTCTATGTAGTTAATTAGGCTAAAGTTTCTATGCAAAATTTAAAACCTGAAATGCTACTAATCTATAGGCAAGTTTAGAAACTAGGAGTCAGATAGGGAACTTCCTAGAAGTTTCAGAGGCTTTCAAGAATAGACTGCTACAAGCACTGTGTTGTTGTGTAATTTTCTTTTTTTAACCTTAAAGAAAACTAAAAATGCCCCCAACCAGTCCAATGGAAATTGACGATCATATCGACCATCATGCTTTCTTTCTTTCTTTTTTCTTTTTAAAGTTTTAAAATTTATTTTAAACTTAAATACAAAATAATAAAAGAAAAAAAATTGACATGTGTTCAGCAAAACATAAGAGGATTCAATATAAATTTCCATTTCAAGAAAACCTATATAAGAAACACTATACTGTTTTCAAAGCTATTCTTTGCTTCCTTGTAGGCTTTCTTTTGTTCTCTGCTATTCATTTTTTATTTTATTCCCTCCCCCAGGCTATAATTAAGCAAGGATATACAAACATACATATGTGTATGCATGTATATGTACATGTACATACCTATACATGTATATACACACATAGATATCTAAAAACACGCACACAAATTCACATATATAACCATACTATGCTTATTTCCATTTGTCATGTGTTTCTCTGAAGGTGGATAGCATCTTTTTTCATAAGTCCAAATCTTTCCATGTTTTTTTTTAAATCAATCAGCTCATCATTTCCTATAACATAGCAATATTTCAACTCAATCACCTTCTGTCTGAGAGACTGTCTATGAAAGTTTCTTCCCTCAAATTTTCCGCATTTCTTCTATACTTGGCTGCATTTTATTCATATGAGAAAGTTTTAATTTAAAATAACCAAAATTATCCATTTTATACTTCAATAATATTAATACCATTTAGTATGGTTTAAGGTCTAATACTGCTGAATTACTTCCTTTATATCTTTCTCCTCCTGGTTTCTTTGAAGTTCTTGACTTTATTCTTCCAAATGAATTTTGTCATTATCTTTTCTAACTCAGGAAGATAAATTTTTAGTAATTTAATTGGGATGACATTATCTAAATAGATTAATTAAGTAAAATTGTCATTTTTTTATCATATTGGCTTTTCCCATTCTTGAACAATACATATTACTTTAATTATTTAGGTCTAACTTTATTTGTATACAAATTATTTTATGTTTATATTCATAGAGTTCCTGTGCCTATTTTGGCAGACTCTCAGGTATTTTATACTACCTAATTATTTTAAATGGTTTAAAACAATATTGAATAATGTGTCTGGTAGTGTACTTTCCCTATTTTTCTCTTTTAATTAAATCTATTTTAGTTTTAACTTTGTCTGAAATCATGATTATCCCTTTTTATATATAATGAATTCTATTCCTGACCTTTATTTTGTATATGTGTGCGTCTTTCATTTTTATAGCATTTCCTGGAAGCAAAATATTGTTGAATTCAAATTTTTAATCTGCTATCAGTTTCTATTTTATGGGTAAATTCATCCTATTCACATTCTAAGCAAGAATTACTTGTTGGATATTCCCCTCCTTTCTACTTTTCCTATATTTCTCATCCTATTCAAATTCCTTCTTACTTCTGCTTTACTTCTACCTGCCACCTTTTCCTTCTAATCCTTAATCTATTTACCCCTCCAAGAATCTCTCATTCTCTTCCCTCAACCTATACCTTAAACCTCTTATTTCTTTCTGAATTTAGAATACTTTTATACATATACATACATTTATAATATATATACATATATACATTTGTATATATGGTTTTCCCTCTTTAAGTCATTCCTGATGAGAGTAAGGTTTCAATACTGCTTGTTCTCTCCCTACTAAATTCTTCTGCATTAATTTTTCCTTTTTTGCCTGATTTGTATGAGATAATTTCTCCTCTTTTGTCTTTCCCTATACAGTTGTAGTTTTTTAGAATTACTCTATCATATGTAGCTCAGTCCAAGTATTTCTTTCAAACTACCCCAATAAAAATAGTCATAAAAGAACTGTTCATAATTTCATATATAAGAAGTAAATGATTTGACCTTGTAATTGATTCTTAATGCTTATATTTCTCTTGAATGATATATGTTGAATTTCCCCTTAAGTTCTGCTGTCTTTGTCACAAATACTTGAAAGTCTTTATTAGTTAAACATCCTTTTTTTCCCATTCAAGATTATATTCAACTTTGTTGAGTAAGTTATTCAGCTCTTTTTTTCCCTACAAAATATAGTATTCCAAGACCTACAGTCCTTCAAGGTAGTAGATACTAGGTTTTGTGTAATACTTACTGAAACTCTTGTTACTTCCAATATTTTTTCCTTAACCTGGAACTTGGAAACTTGACCATAATATTATTTTTTTATTATTAAATAACTTTTTTAAAAAAGTACTTTATTTTATTTTCATTTTATTTATTTATTTTTTTGCTGAGGCAATTGAGATTAAGTGACTTGCCCAGGGTCACACAGCTAGGAAGTGTTAAGTGTCTGAGGTCAAATTTGAACTTAGGTCCTCCTGACTTCAGGGCTGGTGCTCTATCCACTGTGCCACCTAGCTACACTGACCATGACATTCTTGTAAGTTTTCCTCCTGGGATCTCTTTTAGGTGGTGACTGGTGAATTTTTCTATTTTTGCTTTTCTTCTTGTTCTAGAATATCAGGGCAATTTCCCTCAACAATTACTTGTAATATTATATTAAGATTTTTCAAATCATAATTTCCAGGAAGTCTGAGTATTCTTATATTATTTCCCTTTGATTTGTACTTATCTCTTCTATTTTTTTCATTCTTTTGATTTTGTTTTATTATTTGTGTCTTAGGATGTCATTACCTTGTCTTTGTTTATTTCTAGTTTTCAAGGAATTATTTTCTTCCTTAAGTTTTTGATTCTTTATTTCAAGTTGATTGACTTTCTTTTCATAATTTTCTTGATCTTCTTGGATTGCCCCCCCCCCCAGTCTTCCTTGCATCATGCTTTCTTAAATAATAATATATGGAAGAAACAAAAGAATGACAAAATGACAATTTTTACATGTTCACCCTTTCTGTATCTCATCTGAATTAGGGACTTTCTGGATATTTTTCTTTTGTCATCTAGACAGTCATGTAGGTTTCATACTTTGGAGAATAAAGACATAGTTGTGCCCCTCTCCTTTTCCTGCTCCCACCTTGTAGATGAATGTTAGAATGAGGGAAGTGGAGAGGATATACTGTCTTTCTCTTTCTCCTGTGGCTATTTCTTCCCCATTCTAATTAAGGGAAGGAAAAACTAAGAAGGGAGCTAGGGACAGTACTAGCTGAACAAGAAAGCCTGTGGCACTTATAGGTTTCTCAAGCAACATCCATCAATCCATGAGAATAGCTTTGGGGAAGCAAATGCTTACTTTAAAGGAGAAAAAAGCAGTTAATAAGCTCTTGCCTATATAACCCTATTTGATTGGAAGCTCCCATCTCTACCTTGATCAAAAATATAGATTGTTTTCCTAGTTGGTAACAGTAAGAAACAAATTTAGTCTTTGTAAGTATGGTAAATCTTATTTCATCATTGTAGTGAACAACCAAGCACTTATACAAAGAGGCAAAAAACACTTGTCCTCAACCCCAAGGAGTTTGCAATGTAGTTTGGAGAGACAAGAGTATAAACAAAGCTCATTGGCCCAAAGAGCTAAGTGCCAAATAGGCCACAAGGAACTCTGAAGAAAGAATGATTTCTAAGAATTATTATTGTGCTTGGGGAACGGTTCTTAAACTGAGCCTTGAAGAAAGGGTGAGAGAATCAGAGAATGGAGGATATAGGAAGGCTATCAAACCCCTCCAGAGCAAAGGGGATTGGAGTTGTATAGCTGAGACTTATGCTCAGGGTCTTTCCTATCTCTAGTGTATTTGGCAAAGTTACCTATGGTGAAATCCACTTGTTGATAAAATTAGCTATGTTGTTCTTCTTTGATAATATCAGCATTTTTTCAAGCTGGGTGATCATTCAATAAATCAAGCAGCATTTATTAAACACCCATTATGTTTCGGTCCTATGCTATGTGGAGAACAAAACAGTTTCTACTCCTGAGGAGATTACATTCTATCAGGAGAAAATCCAAGTGATTAAATTAATTATAAAAATAAATAAAAGGTAATGGAGAATACTGGGCAGATTTTTTAAAAAGGGCTTCTTATAGAAGATGGTATTTGAGATGAACCTAGAAAAGAGGAATAGTGGAGGTGGGAGTAGAGGGGCATGCAATACAGACTGTGAAAAGGCATATCAATGGAGATGGAGTGGTGCATGAGGTGAACAGCAAACAGACTATTTTGTTTGAGATATAAAGTGAAGGGGAGGAATGTGTAATAGATCTGGAAAAGTGAACTGGAACCAGGTTGTGAAGGATTTTAGTTATCAATAAAGGAGTTTTATCATGATTTCTGTATACTGTTTCTTTGAGAAATGTAATGAAAACACTTTAAATCTTTATTTAAAAATCTTAAGTTTTATATTTTAAATGCTTTCTTATAAAGTTTTATTCTATGAAAACTTCAATTCCTGAACTATGCAATGTATTATTAAAAGAATAGTTTACAAAAAAGGAAGTAGTAAAAAAAAAAACAAAAACAAAATGAGAACATTGGAGAGGCCATCTGTAGGAAAGTGGGTACAAAGAAGCACTGTTGTTGGAGCTATGAAGTGGTCCAATCATTCTAGATTTCATTTAGGAATTATGTGACAAAGGTGACTAAATCATTCATAATCTTTGATCTAGGAATCCATCCACTGGGTATATATGTCAAAGATGTCAAAAGATAGAAATAAAGATCTAATAAAATTTAAAACAACACAACTGTCCAATAAGTGGGGAGTGGCTGGGGAAAAAACCCATTAGGTGAATGTAATGGAATATTATTGAGCAGTAAGAAATAATGGATATAAGGGAAATCTGGGTAAATTTGTATGAACTAATGTAGGGCGAAATAAACAGCAACAAGAGAATGGTATGCCCCCCATCTCCTTCAGTGCAGAGGGATAGGGTAGTATTAGGAAGAAAATGGAATACATTGGGTGACAGGTTCTCTGACTGTATAAATTTTATTAGCTCTTTTACTTTATTACAGGGGCAGGTTCAATGAGGAGGGGTACGTGATAGTGAAAAATAATTGTGATGCCATTTTGGGTTATAGGCTATTGCTCTCTTCTCCTTACCTCCTTACAACTCACACTAGCAGGCTGAGTCAAAGGAGCATGATGATCCAAAATTCAAAATACTCTCTTGGTCCATATTCCCAAAACTATAGTTCACAAACCAATGCCAGTGTATTTATCTTAACTCTAGTCAGTCAAAGGACACAATCAGCTCAATACAAAGACATTCACTAAAATGACATAGCAAACACCCTGGTAATAAAATATCTCCCATATTAATCTGGGATGACTTATGCAAATTCAAATACAGCAAGTGGTAAAAGTTCACACAAGTAGAGAGGCTCACCTCCAGGGAATACATATAGCTAAGGTAGGTGTATGGCTCAGTGGATAGAGCACTGGTAGAGTTCAAATCTGGCTTCAGATACAATAACAAACCACCCCAGGATCTTTGCTAAAACAGAGCATGGACAGTATGGTCTATAGGATTATGAAGAGTTGGACATAACTAAACAGTAAGGCTCTAGTCTCCTGCTCTTTGTGGATTGTGGGATATCTGTTAGGAGATTCCTTGCCCTGGGACTCCTCAAACTGCTCTGTGATTGGCCACGAGGCTCTGAAACGTGGTTATAGTCTTCACTATGTCCAGCTTTGGGCTCAGCTGACATCTTGGCCTAAAGTACTAAACACTGTTGGAAAAAACAGGAGCCTTCATTCTAGTCCTAGAAGGAAACTCAATCTGACTTTCCTAGTTACATCCTAGTTATAGGAGTCGGACTCTTGAGTCTTCTAGCTGACTCAATTTGATGAATGGACTTTCTTTGAAACTTGACTTCCTGGTCTTTGCAGGGCACAGCATCTCCTACTGCTTTACACTGCTACTACAGGATGAAATTTCTAATTAGGGGCAGGAGGATGCAGAGGAAAAAGATCATCCTTATGGGAATCACAAGAAGGCATCAATTTGGCTTCCTTCAACACTCAGCTTAAATCCTATCTTGTACAAAGGACCTTTCTTAGGATCCCTCTATTCTAGTGCCTTCCCTCTGAGATTGCTTCCAATTTACTATATATATATAGATATATCTATAAGCATATGTGTATATATGTGTCATATATACACACATAAACACATGTATTTACATACATATGCACATATACATAGATATGAATATATATGTATAAATCTTGTTTGTATTTAATTGTTTACATTATTTTCCCCATTAACTGATCAGTTAATCAATATTTATTAATGTTGTACCCATCACGAAAGAGGAACTGTGCTAAGCACTAAGAATATAAATACCAAAAAAATCTCAAAGATATCTATGCCCTCAAGGAATCCACAATCTAATGGAGGAAGATAACACAAAAAGAAGGTAGTGAAAGGCCATGGAAGAAGAGAACTGGCATGGGAGGAAAAGTGATGGCATGGTGAAGTTTGTCAGAGAAGTCCCAAAGCATAGTGCTTTAAAATATAAGCTCCTGGAGGACAGAGTTTTGGTTTTTTTTTTGGTTGTTTATTTTTTGCTTTTCTTTATATCCTTAGACCATAGTACAGTTAATAAGTGCTTGTTGGCTGACTGACTGATTGAGAGGGTTCTTTCTCCAGGGCTGGCTTTCTTCTTAAATGACTCCACAGCCCCATTTAGTTGGGGCTCAGTCACCTCCTGTTTGGTGAATTGGAAGAGAAAAGGGTATCAAGTCTGACCTATTTTCTTTGCCAGTCCTAAGTTTCCTGTCCCTCCCATTTAGAAACAGACCACTCATAATTTCTAAGCGATGAATAGGCCACTCATGCTTACCACTCGAGATTTGAGAAGGGCAAAACCCCTTTGCAAATTTGACCACTAAGAATCTGAAAATCTGAGACTCTTTCTATCCTACTGTTTCTGCTCCTTCTTCCTTATGTCTTGTAATTTCATCCAGCAAAGGTAGTGGAGAGAGATACAGTTGATCAGAAGTCCCTAATCAATTCAGTCCCTAATCAATTCTATCCCCTAACAAGAAGTAATAACAAAAGTCATCAATAAAACTTTTAAAGGAAATCATGGTCCCAAAGAACTAGTATGGCTTCATTAGGAAGGAGTAAGTTGTGTAAGATTAATTTAATTTCCTTTTCTAATAAGGTAACTTATTGGGCCGGTACATTACAGGAAGAATAGATAAAGTTTATAAAGATTTTGGCAAAGCATCTGACAGTTTTTTGGTGTGTGTGTTATCCTTATGAATGAGATGGAAAGATGTTGGCTAGCTGGACAATAATCTAATTAGATAGATTTGGAATGGGTGGAATCAACAACACAAAGAGTCGTTATCAATGGTTTAACATCAACTTGGAATAAAGTATCTAGTAGAGGACTCCAGCAATTTATCCTTAGCCTGGAGCTATTTAATATTTTTTATCAATTACTTTGTTAAAGGCATTTTTGTATGTCAGATCCACGGAAGAAACAAAGCTAGGAAGACTAGACAACATATTGGATGTTAGTCAGGCTCCAAAAAGACCCCAAAATCATAGATTGAGAATTGGAAGAGACTTCGAGACCATCTAATACAATGTTTTAATTTTACTGATAAGGAAACTGAGACCCAGATAGCAAACAATACACATTTATTAAGGACCTGCTATGGTACCAGGCACTGAGGTAATAACTGGGGCTGCTATTAAAGAAAAGCAAAAGAAATGGCTTGCCTTCAAAGAGCTCACAAGCAAAGAAGTGACTTGCCCAAACTTACACAGGCAATAAGTGGAAGAACCAGAATTTAAACTCAGATCCTCTGAATCAAAATCCAGCCTTTCCCCATTATCCCATACTACCTCTAATAAGAGTCTTTCCAATAAGAGTCAGCATCCAAAAATATCCAGAAAACTATTATGATGGAATTTAGCAGGAATAAGACCCTATCCTTGAGTTCCAAAAAATCAATGTCACTCATATAAGTTGGGGGAGTTGTGCAAGGTAGCATTTTTATTTTTTTTTAAAAGATCCAGAGATTTTAGTTTAAAAGCTTAAAATGATTCAACAGCACAAGACTACAGATGCCTAGGGCAAGGTGTTCTTAGGCTGCATTAGGGCTGGAAACCACATTACAAAGGTGGGGAATAATTGGTGGTGACCATGGGAGAGGGGGAGAAGGAAAGAGGGGGAGAGAGGAAGGGAGAGAGGTGGAATAAATTCTTCCTGAGAAACACCTGGCCAGCAGCTGTGAGAGACCACTAGAGTTTTGGACATCAAATCCTAGGACTATGGAGAACCCTCCAAAAAGAGATAAAGATTTAGGTTGAGTTATAAAAAAGCTTTCCATTCAGTCTGGAGATAAGACCAGCAGTTAGATTAAGTTGTAATTGATAACAGTTAATTAGTAAGATCAGAAGGACTTGTACTAATCTTTAATTTTTTTTTTAAAGCTTGTTCTTTATCATTCTTGATCTTAGTGTAATTCAACTGCTTTGATTTAGAGTTACATACACATGTATAAATATACATAAAATTGTTGAGTCACTTCAGTTAGATCTGACTTTTTGGACTCCATTTGGGGTTTTCTCAGTAAAGATAAAGTAGCTTGCTATTTCCTTCGCCAACTCATTTTACAGATAAGGAAGCTGAGACAAACAGGGTTCAGTGACCTGTCCAGGATCACAGCTAGTAAATGTCTGAGGCTGGATTTGAATTCAGGTCTTTCTAACTTCAGACCCAGAGCTCTATCCAGTGTACCACCCTAGTTGCCCTCTATACATATGCATTTACATATGCAGACAAATATAAACACATACATATGTAATATAGATAATGGGAGAATGTGCTAATTTTTCATTAACCATACCTACAAGCTTAATTCTTGAATTTGAATGCCTCTTTCAAGGTATCTACCTTTATCTGGTGGCAATAGATTCTAATTGCAATCAAGAATTTTTTGTTTTTGTATTTTTAAAGGAGAAAAACCATTGAATGTAAAAACGTAAACACACAAAGTTAAATAGAATATCACAATAAACTTTTTACCCCAACTTTAAAATCTTCCATTATGTTACCCTACATTAGTGTTTCTTGTTCCAAACTGTATAACAGATAGCCAAGATATTTCTATATTTTCTTTTGAGGACTATTGGCCCCATTATGAGTTTGACTTTTGGAAGCTTAGCAATAAAGGACCAGGAGTTAGAGAGAAAAAAGCAAAGGGTAAGAGGAACTGGATTCAGAAGAGGAAAAAAATCAGTATTTTAAGTTGATGGGTTTTAGAAACCTACATTAGTAAAAGCTCTGCAGTTTTGTAAACTTTTGTTTGTCATTGATTAATATTTGTGAAATAGTTTTGAAGTGGGAGCTAACCATTTGGAAATGGGAACTGAGAGCATTTAATATTTTTGAATTAATTGCTCACTGTTATCTTGTTATTCTGTTTCATTTAAATATCTTTTCTGTTTAATTTTCTTTTTATCATCTGGCTGGATCTAGAATAAAGAGATACACATCAGTGGGGGGTTATAACTATGAATTTGAATAGATGAATACTCCCAAAATAATCATGAACCTGTGTATACCTGAGAGTACCAAATTGGGAAAGGCCTAGTTTAAAAATTTACTGTATCATTGGGTTAAGATATTTTACCCCCTAACTTAATTTATGTATAAGACTAACACAGAGGGATATATGGCAATATAAATAAATTAAATGTTGACACATTTAAAGCCTAACCGAAGATAGGTATCAGACCAAAGAAAGTCAAAAATGGTTTCAAAAAGAAATTTAACATACCTCATCCCTCCTTTATCTTAGTTTTCATGGGAATTCATGCTGGAAAAAGACAGTGGATTAGACTGCATCTCCTTGAGGCATGTGTATCAGAGACAGCAGGAAGGGCAGTTAGAAGAATTTCATTCCAATTCTTTTTGTTGGGCATTTATTTATTCCATTTCTTGTGATTGTAAAACAATAACAATAAAACCCCAACAAAACCAATGACTCCTCTCTTCCCCTTGTATCTGTCTTCTCTTCTCTATTTCCCCTAATATAGTTATTTTGAGGAGAAAGAGTCTAATAATTTTTAAAAGCTGGCTCTGAGCCAGTGTGAGTGCATGTGTGTGTGTGTCTATGTGTGTGTGTGTAAAGTACTTGGGGAGGAGGAGGAAGACTAGAAGGACCAAAGATGTAATGCAGGACCGGGAACAAGGGAATAAGAAAGCTATATGACCATTCACTTTAGATAAAAGAGTGGAAAAAGCTTTTCTATTGAATGTTGACTCAGGGCGGGACAGCCGGGAACATGTCTCCTCTCTAGGGCTGGAGGAGGGAGAAAAAAATTGCTGCAATTTTCTTCCCCCTTTAACCTTGACTACTTTATCGTTCTCTCTGGATCTTTTGTGGGAAAGGAGGAAATGCAGGCATAGAAGGGGAGAAGTAAATTCCCACCTGTCCAGAAGCTCTGGAGCCAAATGAGGCTTCCTCCCCTTGCAAGTGGTCCCTCCATCCCCGCTTCCCTTTTGAATAGTGGCAGGAGCCTCATGTCTTTATTAGCTTCTCATCTGCTATTCTGTATCTCTGTTTATATGTACTGTTTGCAATGTGACTAGAGTTATAGTTGCTGTGGGAACGATTGGCTTGAATATCCTGACTTCTGTGAGATAATAATCTTCTCTGGCATGCTGATTTTGTAACAGAGTCATAATAAGACAGGGGATATTTACTTGAATAACAAAGTGTTCTTCATAGTCTGGAATCTTGGAAACTCTAGCTGCTGAGGTAAAGCAGAAGGTTTCAGGTCTCAGGGTCTCTTTTGTGTTAATTCAAAAGTCAAGGAGGAGGGAGGAAATCGTGGATATCTGAAAGGGGGTGACAGCTTGATGGGGGGGACAGTAAATGACAATTCCAATGTATATATATATCTAGAACTAATAACGATAGGTAATGTATATACAGTACTTCAAAGCCCTTGCACATTTTGTCTCTTTTGATTCTCAAAAGGTCTCTGGAACATAGGTGCTAATTATCCTCCTTTTGCATATGAAGAAACCAAGGTAAACTGAGGTCAAGTGACTTGACCAGGAAGAAAGTATCTGTGGCAGGATTTAAACACCCAGCATTGCATACTGCATGTTCTCTTTCTCTCTGTATGGGGGTATGGATGGATAGCTACTTCTATAACCAATTATCCATCTACATCTGTCTATATACATCCATCTACTGCTAAGATATATAGAGCTAGCTGATGTAATTTGGTAGTGCAAAGAATAGAATGTCAGGCCAGGAAGCCTTATCTTTCTGAGTTCAAAGCTGACCTCAGACAGTTATTAGCTGTGTGACTGGGCAAACCACTTAACTCTCTTTGCCTTATACTCTTTTCATCTGTATAAAATGAGCAGAAGGAGGAAATGGCAAATCACTCCAGTATCTTTTCCAAGAAAGCCCCAGAAGGGGTCATAAAGAGTTGGATTCATCTAAAAATGACTGATGCGATATGATAGTTATCTACCTACCTATGCACCTATGTATCTACCTATGTACCTACCTATGTATCTATCTAATTATCTATTAATCTATCTATCCCTCTGTGTATCTATCTATCCATCCATCCACTTATATCTCTCTTACTCTGTCTCTCCCTCCATCTCTCTGTCTGTGCTAGATGTATTCAAATACTAAAAGATGTTTTATTTTATCAACATAGGGACCTCCCCATATGGTAATTCTCTTAACATAGTTGATATGTTGATATGATATGATGTGATATGATAGTAGATATGCCCTAAGGTACTGAGTCACACAAGCATTATGTAACTTCCCTAGAGTATTAGGGCTATTGTCAGAGGCTATTTATGAATCCAGGGCTTCTTACTTCTTGAGTCCAACAAACACTCTATGTTATGACATTTTTATATTCGGATAACTATAGGAGTAAAAATTAAAATATGAAGGAAAAGTAGTAGCCTGTTTCATTTACTTGTTCACTGCCTCTCCCTCTTCTCTCTCTGTCTCTATCTCTCTTTCTGTTTCTCTCTTCCTCCCTCCCTCCCTGCCTCTCTCTCTCTCTCCATGCCTCTATTTCTGTCTGTGTCTGCCTGTCTGCTTGCCTGTCTGTCTCTGTCTCCCCCTCACACCTTTTTTTTTTTTAAAGGACCCATTTCAAGTATAACCCAGCATGCATTCCTTGTTAAGGATCACATACTCATTTGGTTACTCTGCCAAACCACTGTAGAAGGAAGACATACAAAATCCTACACCTGAAAAATTTATTTCATGTCTGGAAAAATTCCAATCACTTACGTCTGGGGAACTCACAATTGTGGAACACATTTTCTTTAAAAAGAAATTACCTTCTGAATTGATAATAAGTATGAGAAATTTGAGCTTTGAAAGGAGTTCTTTGGGGGTAGACACAGGCAGTGGAAAATTGGAGTTTGCGATGAATGTGCCATGTCATCTCAACCACAATTGCACTCTTGCTTTGTGACATTCTGTTACAGTAAAACCTTTTTTTGTGGAAAAAAAAACACAAGCTGTGAAAAATTGCTTGTGGTGAAAGATTTCCTCTGTTCTAATTAGGATGCCCATAGGACTTAATACAAATACAATCTCCCCAGAGCAAACTAAAATGTTATTGAAAATGGAGGTTCATGAAATAGGTTATAGACCAGAGCACTGCTTTCTTATGCCCTGAGTTTAGGATGTTTGGAAAAGTTTTCTTCAGGTTTTTTTTCCTCAGTATTCTTCTTTTTTCTTCTCTTTTGACTTTTCCTCTCTTCTCTCCTCCATTAATTGTACCCCTCTTGCTTTGGACTTTGTATTTTTGACTTTAATTCTTCTGCTGCTAGTCCCAGTCCCAGAAAAACTCAAAAAAATGGGTACAGAGCTAATGAAAGGAGGGAGACACGCCTTTTGATAGTGCTTCTTTGCTGATGAATGCTATCAGATCTCCTGGAGTTATTATTTTTTTCCAGTAGGGACTTAAGATATCAGAAAACAGCATAATATACGTGCAGCATAATGTACGTGAAGAAAGTGTTAGAGCTGGAGTCAGGAACATTATGGTTCAAATCTTGCTTTAAACACTCAGGAATTCTGTGGCCATTGGTAACTCAATTACTCTCTTAGCCTTGTTCTTACTTCTGAAAAATAATGATGATAATATTCATTTTACTAAGCTCACTGAATTGTTGTAAGGGTTAAAGGAGACCACAGGATCCTAGCTCTAGAACTGAAAGGGACCCTTTGAGATGATCTAGTTCAATGACTCATTTTACAGGTGAGGAAATTGAGGCCCTTAAAAGGTTGGGTAACTTGCAAGTAATAAGAGACAGAGTCAGTATTTGTAATTATGTCTCCTCCCTGTACTTTCTCTTGCCTTGTCCTGTCTCTGTAAACCTAAGAAACCATCAGAAAAAAAACACACTAAAAATCATCATTTCATAAAAACACTACTAAAAGCTGAAAACAGGGATATGTGTCTATCTATGTATATATGTGTGCATCTATTTATCTTTTTGTCTACCTATATCTGCATCTTATATGATTTGTCACATGTAACTAAGGTACAAGAATAGAACTCAAAGATGCTCAATGGGTTGTGACATCTACATGAATTTAACCAAAAACGTATCAACAAAGATATTGAGGAAATGCCACGTTATGTAGGTATGTTTGTAAAAGTGAAGAGTAATTCAGGATCAGATCATTGCCACTAAAAGTGACAGGAAGGCCAGTCTGAAGGAATCCAGAATTATTGATTAGTGCAGATTATATAATGCAATTACAGAAACTTTGCAACATAGATCACTTGAGGTTGCAAAAATTTAGCATCTAGCAGATACCTTAAGAAAATATGTTTAGAGGGCTAGAATTATACACTGAAAACTTGCTTTCCTTTCGAAACAACATGATAAACTCCCCTCAATATAACCTTGAGAATACAACACACAAACCACACCAGGATCAGATAATCATTACAGACAGAATGGTTACCTACAAACTTTCAAACATAATTTAATTTAAGAATATTTTCAAAATATCTGCTTTTATACTGAATCCTCATAATCTCCAAACTACGTGGTATGAAATGCTTTCAAAATACAGAGGCCTAGCAGAAGAAATTAAAACCACAGGGGAGCAAGATGAGGTGCCTGATTTCCCCATTGTCTCATCCGTTACTAGAGCTGTTGTGAAGATGTTTTTAGAGAGTCTACAAAAGATACTCATCTTTTCCAGCTCAACTTTTTTTTTTAAATTACAAGAAGCAGTCATTTTCCTACCTTTATAGCAGTCTACAGAGCATTAAATGTACAAGAGTAATAAAAGCAGGATAGTAACTTGTCCTTTGTTTCTATCTAAAGACCATCAAAAAAGATGAGACTAAGGTAACAGGTGATAACAATTTGTTTAGTTGTTTTCCAATCATGTCTGATTCTTTGTGACCCATTTCAGTCATCTAGTTCAACTTTTCCATTTAACAAATAAAGAAACTGAGGAATAAACAAGTTAGGTAAAACTTGTCCAAGGTCACACAAGTTATAATTGAAAGGTTTGGATTTGGATCCAGGTCCTCTTAAGTCTATGGCCAATTCTCCTTCTCATATAGCTTCCCTCTTTTTTCCTTTTATATTATGAATTAGGAAATCACTCCCAAACACAAACTTTCCACACACAGGAGAGAAAATGAGGTTTATACATGAAACTCTGAATTTATTACACAAAGCTTATTCTTGCTAACATACATTAATTTAACATGGGAACACTGATATGGTCCCATATGCATTTTTTAAATGTTTCATTTATTTTCCTTTCTTTACTCTTAACACCTTTTTATGCTACTATCATTATTTCCCTCTTTGCCCAATAATACTTGTCTTGCCCCATAACAAAAGGAGGACCAAGAAAACAAATTTGTGTTAAAATAATCATATTTGAAAATACATTTTTCTACCATTTCCCAGTAGAGAGGTGGAAGACATGCTTTATCATTGGTCCTCTAGAAGTATTGCATTGATCAGAGTTCTTAAATCTTTCACAGTGTTTACATTATAGTGCTTTGGTCTTTGAATTAATAGTTCTCCTAGTTCTAACAGAACTTCATTTTGCATTAGTTCATACAGGTTTTCTCTCAGCTCTCTTTTTTAATTGCATCAAAACTAAAATTAAAATCACATCTTAGGCACCAGTCTATTTTGCAATTTGTACCTCTGTTTTTGTATTATCAAATAGGATAATGTTGTAAAGTACTTAAAATTTTTTTAAAATTAATATTTATTTATTTTTTGCTGAGGTAATTGGGGTTAAGTGACTTGCCCAGGGTCGCATAGCCAGGAAGTGTTAAGAAGAAAGGAAGTTAAGTCTGAGGTCACATTTGAATTCAGGTCCTATTGACTTCAGGGCTGGTGCTCTATGCACTGCACCAATTAGCTGCCCCTGTAAAGTACTTTTAAACCATAACCTAGATGTGAATTGTTCCTATTATTATTATTGCCAGTGGAAAGGGATAAAACACTTTTTGCTTTTTTTACATGTAACCTCACAGATTTAGAGCTGGGGAGTTTAGAGGCTTGAAGTTACTGTGTATTATTTTGTATTTACTTACTGGTGTGTACATGTTCTTTCTTTTCTTTTCCCTAAATATAAGTTCCCTGTATTCCCAATGTCTAGAAAAATGCCCCGTATACAACTCCTATAAGCTACCTAGCTGAGGAAGTAGTGGACAGAGTACTGAGACTGGATCAAGGAGAGCTGAGTTCATGTCTGACCTCAGACACTTCCTAGTTGTGTGACCCTGAGCAAGTCACTTTATCTCTGTCTGCCTCAGTTTCCTCAACTGTAAAATGAAAATCATAGTATTTACCTCATAAGGCTACAAGGATCAAATGAGATATTTATAAAGTGATCAGCATAGTGCCTGTCACATGACAGACACTTAATAAATAAATGGTTAAGGCAGCTAGGTAGCAGTAGTCTTCTTAACTTAGTCTTAAGTAGTTACTTAATCCTGTTTGCCTTTATTTTCTCATCTGTTAACTGAGCTAGAGAAGGAAATGGCAAACCACTCCAGTAACTTTGCCCAAAAATCACAAATGGGGTCACAAAGTCAGACATGCCTAAAATGACTGAACAAAAACAAATTTCTCTTTCTTGTCTGCTGGAATTTAATAAATATTTTCTGAATTCAATTGAATATAATTCAACTCTCATCACAGATGATACAATTAAGGGCCAGACAAGTCAGGTGACTTGTCTGATATCAGTGGAAGGAGGAGAATTGAACCCAGGTCTCCTGATTCCAGACTCAGAATTCCTTCCATGTACCACCTAGTGAGATTTTTTCTGAGCATCTTTCCATACTGGAAATGAGCCATCCAGCTCTTGTTACTTTGTGTGCACAACAGTATTCAATGGGCAGGGCAGAATTTTTTTTTATTCTTATACTTTATTAACTTCCAAGTTTCATAACTTATCTCACATTAAGGTAATTCACAATAAAAATATTACATGGTAGAAAAAAAATCAGTGTTAAAGGTTTTGTTTTGATTTTTTTAAAAAATGAAACATTGGATTGCAAATAATTTTTCTTCTGCCTCCTAACTGCCAGTGTAATTATAACTTCCATTTATATCTTAAGGCAATATACAAAGAAGGCGAGTAATGGAAAATGGAAGGTTTTCCTCTGTCCATGAAAAAAAAAAGAAACATTTCTGATGAAATCTCTATGATAAAGGGAATTCTTGAGTTATTTTTCACTAGAATAGCCCTCCTTGGATGTGTGGTGAAGAGAGAGAAAAGAATGGTGGTCCACATAAAAGAATTATGCTAAGTTGACATTAAGGTTGAGATTCAATCCAGTAAAAATGAAAGAAGTCTTGAGTTAAGCCTGTCATACAGTCCATAAAAAAGCACAATCAATATATATTTTCAAATTGTTCTTGCTTATATTAAGCCCATGGTAACTCGGAACTCAAATGGGCTTTTTATGGAGATTTATTACAATTGCACTGCCTGGTCTGTAATGGGAGAATATCATCGTAAATAAAGAATAGAATATTAAAGTGAGTGGAGAGCTAAGACAGATATAGGACTTGTCAAGGTGGTTAAACCACAAACTTGTCTCACTTTGTAAATAAATGATATGCATGGCCAAGATAATGTGTGTTTAGTTATAAAAAAAAAAAATCACTCAGTTCATAATATTAGCTTGAACTGCTTTGGTATGAATTTCCTAAGATGCACACTCTGAGGATTTTCCTGAGCTGTGAAATCACTTTTTACTTCCTCCATTTCTGGGTGTGGAACATGCCGTACCCACGTGTTTCTATTCATGTGCTTCTGCCTGAGTACTCTGATGATAATTGCTGGTGGCAGACTGTACATTTCCTAGGTTTACCCTTAAATTTGGAGTATGGTACCCAATGCAGTCTTCCTCACTTTTTTTTTTTTTTGGACAGTTGAACCTGAGTAAGTGACTATATAAATGGCTTTGTTGCTTCAGCTGTTGTGAAATCTGAGGATATCTATTACCACTCCCTGCCCCTACCCCCATGCTGAGCTTCTGGGGAACAGCTCCCAGTTTCCATGTCTTCTCACCTTTCTCTAGCAATGTTCCCCTTTTAAATAAATATCTACTGCATCCTTCCTGAGACAAGAGGCAATCCTGGAACTCTCATTCCTATTAAGTGATTCATCAGAATAGATTAACCCTTAGAAAACTAATATTTACCAAAGTGTCCCTGGGGACACACATTTCAATCTCTTAGCCACTATAAATAGACCAGTCCCATCAGGGCAGAATACACTTTCTGATTGACTAGGTTTACAATATGTGTTTGATTAGGTCCAATTAGCCTAAAAGCATAAAGCAGCATGCACTTTGTTAAAGATTGTGCAGACATTTTCCTCTTTGGGTCTATTGACTTCAAAGATCCTTCTCACCATGGGGCAGGGACTCAGTTAAAATGTTAAGTTTAAGAGAGGGAGCAATAACCAGTGCTACTGAACTTTGAGGGAACCATTTACAGCATTTCCTTAACCAAGCCCACTTATTTGCTGGTACCATTTACTGTCTGTGTAATAAGCTATATGCATACTGAATTGTGACTGCCAAATGGCCATTTGTGGGTTCAATTAGACACCTGTGCCTTCAAACAAGGTGCAAGTGCCGAATTGTGCCTGCATGTAGCTACTTGTGAGTGTAATTACACAGAAATCCAGATGCACCTGGTCTTACGTACTATTTGTGGGTCAACAACTGTACTTTCCAAAGGTTGAAAATCGATCCCTCAAACGTTAGCCACAGTAGAGCAGAGGTAGTCATAGCAGTACATATTTAGAACAACCTTTTCTTTTGGACTTCACTTCAATCCTCTTCCTCCTTATTAAGAGCCTATACTAAATCCCAGGGAGACAGAGACAAAAATGAAACTGCTCCTGGCCTCATGTAGCTTATAGTCTACTGGGTCAAAATCAAATAGACCTTGGGTAAGAATCCCCATAAGTCGTATACTGATTTAGAAAACCACATATTAACATTTATACAAGTTTTATAGGTTGCCCATCATAATACAAGATGAAATCTGGGCAAAAACAATTCTCTTGGTCTTTTCTTGGTAGATGGACAGACCTTTTTTATTCATTAAAGTTTTTTATTTTTCAAAATATATGCATGGACAATTCTTCAACACCAGCCCTTGCAAAACCTTGTGTACCTCCCTTCCCTTACCCCCACCCTTAGATGGCAAGTAGTCCAATATATATTAAACATGGTAAAATATATATGTTAAATCCAATATATGCATACATATTTATACAATTATTTTGCTGCACCAGAAAAATCAAATCAAATTGGAAAAAAATGAGAAAGAAAATAAAATGAAAGCAAACAACAATAAAAAGAGTGAAAATGCATGTTGTGAACCATACTCATTTCCTTCAGTCCTTTCTTTGGGTGAAGATGGCTCTCTTCATTACAAAATCATTGGAAGTGGTTTGAATCATCTCTTCGTTGAAGAGAGCCACGGTCATCAGAATTGATCATCATATAATCTTGTTGTTGCCGTGTACAATAATCGATGGATAGACCTTTAAGAGAGTTATCAAACACTAGACAAGAGTATCCTCAAATATTATTGGGTAGGCTTTTGGATACAATATATAATTAATAGTGGGCCATATGTTTGTCATCTCACATGTAACTGAAAGATAGGGAAAATAGTTCTATTTTTTAATGATTTTTATTTTGTTAACTATATAATCATATATTTTATTATGGTTCTGAAACACTTAGGAGTGTTGGGTGTTACTCCTCTGGATAAAGATTGGGGTGGTGGTGGAGATATTAGATCTACAAAGATAAATAAGAAGTAGTTTCAAAAAGGAAGGAAGACAGTAAACAATTGGAGGACTCAGAAAAGGTTTCATACAAGAAGTAGCACTGGAAATGAGCACTAGAGCAAATTAAGGAAAATTATTCCAGAGATACTGAACACTTGAACTTCTTAATTTGAAATGCATAGAATCACAGATTTAGAAATAGGATGAACTTTAGAGATTGTATAGTCCTAGTTGAAGAAACTGAGACCCAATGAGGATAATTTAAGATCACAAAATGGCAGAAGTAGAATTTGAACTCAGCTCCACTGGCTTCAAATATAGTACTCTTTTCGTTGTGCCATTGAATCTTAATAAATTCTTCAGATAAAATTTTCTAGACAGCAAGTGCCCCAAATATCTTTTGGTATTTTAAGGTCAGCAATCCTGAATCCTATGAATTTGTAAGAAGATTTGGAACAATAGTAATTCACATTGAGACAGCAGAATGTTGAAAATCTGGCTACTACAACCTGATTTTCTGCTTTATGAGGACTTCTTGGGTTTGGGTTTGACCTTCGAGGTTGGAAATTATGAGGCCATGGTTAGAAGTAGAGGTGACACTATTAAGAATGGAGGTTGAACGGTTCCAATTGTTCAGTGAAGAGAGCCATATACACCCATAGAGAGGGATGTGAAATGTGGACCACAACATAACATTTTCATGTTCTCTAATGAGGTTTGCTTGCATTGTATTTCCTTCATCGGATTATTCTTTCTTGTAGATACGATTTCTCCTGCACAAAAAATGATGCAATAACTATACATATATTTGATTTCTTAAGTATTCTAACATAATTATCATGTAGTGGATATCCTGCCATCTAGGGGAGGGGTGGGGAGTAGGGGGGGGAAATTCGTAACAGAAAGCTTTGTAAGGGTTAATGTTTAGGTATTACCCATACATATGTTTTGCAAATAAAAAGTATTAATAAAAAAATTTAAAAAAAAATAAAAAAAAATGGAGTTTGAAGTAGGGGACCAAGTTGACAATGCATAGTGAGCCCTAGGTAATTACATTATTCTAGTTTTTTATATCCATATCATTGTCCCCATTGGTCTAGATAAATTAGATTCCATAGAAATAGTAACATGATGTGTCATTTATTTTAATGTCATATTGCTTCACAGAATCAATGAATAGGAAGGACTTGAAGAGGGCATCTAGTCTGAGCTAAAGTGATCCCAGAAAGCATTTTCTACATTTTTCATGAGTCTAGAAAAAGGGAGATTACAAAATTAACCTTTGTTACTGAATTCAAGTACCTAGTATTTCTAGTGTATCTAGTATTTCTATAGTCATCAACTCAGCTGCTTGTAATACTTTGTATTTTTCACAGCCACTACCACAGAACCAATGTATTAAATACGATTTTTGCAGTCAAATTAAAATTAATTAACTGTACAGTGTCACTCATTTCCTGTCCTTCATAAATAAATGTAGCCCATATAGGTTTTGCTGTATCTTTATCACAATTCTCACTCTCACAGATGAAATTTGAGTCCCGGAGATACTAGCTCCTTAAGGATACAGGGGTTATTTTCTAAAGCCATCTGTCTGAGCACTGAAAGGACAGAAAGAACATATGCATTTATATAGAACCTATTGGCCAACACCATGCTAAGCACTTTGCAAATATATATATTTTTTGATTCTCCCAATAATCTTTCAAGATAAGTGCTATTATTATCACCATTTTACACTTGAGGAAATTGAGGTTAAGTGACTTGTTCAGGATCACACAACTAATAAGATGTTAGAATCCTATCTTCCTGACTATGGGACTAGCACCCTATTCACTTCACTGTCTTTCTCAATCATTTATTTAGTCAGCCTTAAGTATCTTTTAGAAAGAGAGTATTTACTAAGGTATTGTAGAAAGAGTAATTGGTACAGAACACCCCCTTATTGTGTGTCTGGGTTAAAGAACCCAGGGGAAAGTGGGGGCAAACTTAGAGAACACACATGATGAAGAGAAAGTTAATGACTTTAAGTTCTTTTTTCCCATTCATGAGAGATTCAAGAATTTTCCCCTCAAGTTGGATGAATCTGTGCTTAATCTGTCCTTGGCTTCTAATGTAGACACCACCATTAGCTGATCTGGGGATTCTGCCAGGATGCAAATGGGAAGATCAAAATTCTCTGGACCTTTTGGAGCTACAAGGTGCTCTTCTAGCCAAAGAAGAGAAGAAGAAGGGGGCTTTTGTGTCCCTAAGGGGAGGCTTCCAGGAATATTCTCTCTCTTGCCTAGTCACTCCTTGGGACTCTGCAATTTCTTGTTTTTATCCTAGATCATGAGATCCCTCAGTAAATTTGAACATGCTTCCTATCATTCCATTTCATTGCAAGGTTTCAAAGATGTCTAAATCCTAATTGAGCATCCTTTAAGTGGGAACAGGGAGACTTGATTGAGCAAATATCAATCAACCACAGAAGATTATCTGCTTTTCAGTAAAGTGTATCCTTTGTGTTACTTTTCCAGAATGAATGCTCCTGAAGTTACAAAGAACTGAGTTAAAAACATTTAAGATATTTGAATAGTGGTCCTTTCTTCACATAGCCTCTCTAGAATAAGAAATAGAGAATATAATTTGATCACCAATCTTGGAAACAAATATAACTTGGTCTTCTCCATTATTTCCTTTCTTACTATTTTCATTCTTCGTTATCTTTTACCATTTAGTAGGGAGATTGTCTAAAGCAATTAAATTTCTTTTCCTTCTATTTTTCAGTACATACAGATCAATTTTGCTTCAAGGGTGAATTCTTTTTAACTCATACACATATTCTATTAAACCCTCTTTCTCTGTCTTCCAGCATCCCTTTTCTCTCCCCATGCTTATTTTTTTAATCTAAGGAAAATCTCTCATATTCTTTGTTTAGCTTGTGAATCAGTAGAAACATAAGCTGTTTGAGGGTATATTTTGTTTCCTTATCCCAGCACTGTTCCTTTCACATATTAAGGACATATTTATTGAAATACACATATTTGCTGAATTTCACATATTTGTGAAAAAAATAATCTTGAGAAAACATTTTTCCTGAAAACATTTTTTTTTAAAGGAAAGTGCCCCAAAGCTAGCAAGGACATCATTTCCCCCGGCTTTTGAAAATATTCACATATCTCTTTTAGAATCTTCATAAAAGTCTCCATCCCTATCCTATAATCAAATCCACTTTCCCCAAAGCAGTAACAATTAAGACCAAGAAAACATTTTATTGTTTTCCTCAAATACTACAATTTTAACGTTTTATTTTCTGCCATTTCCCCCCCATTCCAAATCTACAGTGTATATCAGCAACATTACAGGTTAAATAGGCTTTTGTGGGCTGGCCTGGGAATCTAACCACCTCATATAACAGTGTTTCCATGGGAAAATGTTTCCAAGTTCCAAATGATCAATTTACAAATGGACTTTTGTAAGTTGGGGGATTGCCTGTACCAGTGATGGATTTACACTGGCTCCTCCATGACTTCCCACCAGTTCTCCAAATGGAGCTAGCCAAGATGGCTGGCCAGGTCTAAGAGTGCCATGGAACAGAACAGAGCCAAAAGAAATATGTGAGGATTGAGCCCAGAGTGGTGGCCTCATTAGCCCATGTTCTAACTAACTGAGCTAATCTCTATGCCCTAGAACACTGGAATTAGTCTTCCTTCAGGCATCTAGTCTCATGGGGAAAAACAAGTTCCTTTCATCTTTTCTCACTTGGAATCTTCTCATGAATAATGTGTAAATAATCTTAGCTAATGTTCAGTCCTAGTTGGAGTCTTGAAAGGTAAGCAGTTTTATTATTTAAGACTCTAGAACTTACTGAGACAAAGAAAAGTCACAGAGATCAGGCTTCAAAGCCCTGCCTCTGTGACACTTAATAGTTCTGTGGCCTTGGACAAGTCACAGTCTGGGAAATTCTCTGAAACATTAAAGGAGGGAGATGAATTTTACATATGAATTGTTGTTAAGGAAAAACTTTCAACCTGGGAGATCTTGGAGTTTCAAGCATGGAGAAAATCAGTAGTCCAAAAAAGTGAAGAAGGAAAAAAATGTTTTTATTTTCAAATCATAAGAAAAATTGAATTTATTATGTTTTATAACTCACTTGAAATGTGGAGCAAGACACTTTAGAGCTAAAGTTGCCATAATTTTAAAAAAAGATCTTAAATTACTATTGTAATACATATAGATTTTTTAAAAATTTGTTTAAAGTACTCTATTTCTTTGCATAACAGAACTAAAAGACTTCTCCAATATGGTGTTTACCATCACTCTTCAATGGTATAGTAGAAGTGGACTTGCTTGGACTTGGAGAGAGACATAGTAGACTTTCAAACTCAGTTTTCTTACTGAAATGTGGGTGATCTTGGGCAAATTATCTCTCTGAAGCCTGATTTCTTTATCTGTAAAATGACGATAATGATGGTGACTATGATAATTTATACAGTATTTAAGGTTTGCAAAGCCCTTATAAAATATCTTATTTTATCTCCACAACAACCCTGCAGGGTAGATGCTATTATTATACTCAATTTATAGTTATGGACACTGTGGTGAAGTGAGTTGCCTAGTGTCACATGGAGAGCAAGTATATGAAAGGGAAGGAGAAGGGAAGGAAATAAATACCTTTCTTGGCCAAGCATTATGCTAAGCTTTTTTTTCCTCCCTCCCTCCCTGCTTTTCCCCTCCATCCTCTCTCCCTCCTTTCCCTCCCTCTCTCCCTCCCTTCCTCCTTCCTTCCCTCTCTCCTTCCCTCCTTTCTTCTCTCCCTTCCTTCCTTCCTTCCTCCCTCCCTTCCTTCCTCCCTCCCTCCCTCCCTTCCTTCTTTCCTTCCTTCCTCCCTTCCTTCCTCTGTTTCTCTCATTTCTCTTTTTTCTTTTAACAAATAATGAGAATAACAATTATGGCTAATGTTTTCATAAAGTATCTTATATATACAACATCATTTGTAACAATCCTGGGAAGTAGGTGCTATCATTATCCATATTTTACAGTTGAGAAAACTGAGGCAAAAGGAGATGAAGCAGCTTGCCCAGGATACACAGCTAGTGAATATCTGAGGCTGGATTTGAACTCGTTTTCCTGACCCCAGATCCAGATGCACTATGGAGCCACTTCATGGCCTCTAGTTTGATTGTGTTTTATTAGAGGCCTTAATAATGTGGAGATAAAGTATACAAAATGCTTTATAAACAATAGAAATGGACTTCCTTCCGGGGGTGGAGCCATGGTGGCGGAGATCAGACAGGAGTCTCTGTAACCTCCTCTAACCTCCCCTCAAACCAACAACATATGAAGCCTCTAGACTGATTCTGAAGCAAAAAAATCCACAATATCTGGAGAACAACACGATTCTAGAAGAAGATACTCTGGAAGAACCTCAAAACAGGTCTGTTTTAATGGGGCAGGGGGTGGCCTACTGAACCCAGACTGCAGCGCAGGGAGACCGGGGCAGGGAGCTGGAGCAGGGAACTGGAACCGGAGTCGGAACAGGAGTGGGAGCGTTGTGCTCTTCACACACCTGGGAATCTTCTGCGAGCCTCTTGGAACAATTTGTCCTGATTGTGGGCAGGTGGTTTGGAGGGTCTGCCTTTTGAGGGGGATAGATTGTGAACCACTGAACCCCTGATGAGCATCGGACCTAGCTGCCATTACACAGCACCTTAAAGCAATCAATCAAACGTCAGGACTGATAAGCACCAGAAATAATTCAATCAGCGGAGCTGCCCAGCCCCTGACATAATTCAATCAGCAGAACTGCCCAGTTCCTGAAATAACTCAATCAGCAGAACTGCCCCAGGGCAAATTAAAGCAGCTGTCCCACCTTTGCCCTAAACAGACCTCACACCTTTAAAAAAAAAATGAATAAAAAACCAAAAAGAGCTCTCACCATAGACAACTTTTATGGTGAGAGGGAAGAACAGACCTCAAATCCTGAGGCCCCTAAAGGTAAAGCAACTCCAGAAAAAGCCCCAAAGAGAGATATAAATTGGTCTCCATGTCACAAGGCTTTCTTTGAAGATTGCATAAAAAATCTTAAAAGAGAGTTAGAAGAAACATGGGGAAACGAAATGAGATCACTGCAAAATAAAATAGAAAAAATGGAAAAAGAATGCAATGAACAAAAAAATGTAATTGGTCAATTGCAAAAGGAACTAAAAACAGTAACTGAAGAAAATAAGACATTAAAAATTAGAATCGAACAATTGGAAATGAATGACTCATCAAGACTTCAAGAATCAGTTGAACAAAAACAAAAAAATGAAAAGATAGAGAAAAACATGAAATATCTCCTAGGAAAAACAACTGACCTGGAAAATAGATCTAGGAGAGACAATCTAAGGATTATAGGGGTTCCTGAAAGCCATGATGAAAAAAAGAACCTGGATACTATATTCCAGGAAATCATAAAAGAAAACTGCCCTGATATTTTACACCCAGAAGGCAAAATACTCCTTGAAACAATCCACCGATCACCTGCTGAAAGAAACCCCAAAATTAAGTCCCCCAGAAATATCGTGGCTAAATTCCAGAACTATCATACCAAGGAAAAGATATTACGAGAAGCCAGAAAGAAACAATTTAAATATCGGGGAGCTACAATTAGGATCACACAGGACCTAGCAGCTTCTACTTTGAAGGATCGAAGGGCCTGGAATCAGATATTCCATAGGGCAAAGGAACTTGGATTACAGCCAAGAATAAGTTACCCAGCTAGAATGAGCATTATCTTCCAGGGAAGAAGATGGTCATTCAATGATATAGGAGAATTTCACCTATTTCTACTGAAAAGACCAGAACTGAACAAAAAATTTGATCTACAAACAGAACACAAGAGAAACATAAAAAGGTAACAAGAAAAAATAACTCTTGAGAACTATATTTATGTTATAGATACTTATAGAATGAGGGTTGATTTTGTGAATCGATTATTACATTATGATTATGATATGATTACTGTCATTTTATGATTATTATTATATGTTTATTGTGATTTTATGAATCTTATGATATGATAAACTGAAAAAGAAATTAGAGGTAGAAAAGGGATAACACTGGAAGAAGAGGAAAAGGAGGTAAAATAAGGGAAATTACATCACATGTAGAGGCAAAGAAAACCTATAATGATTGAGGGGAGAAAAGGGAGGGGAATGAGAATTGGGTTAATCTCCATCTCATCAGATTTGGCTCAGAGGGAATAATAGACGTACTTATAAGGAAACTGGAGGGAAAGGGGGGAAAAAGGGGTGGGTGGGGCTCTAAAGGGGAAGGATTGTTTGAGGGAAGTGGTTTTCAAAAGCAAAATAGTAGGGAGGAGGGAAAGGGGATAAGAAAGAGAAAAGCATAAGCTAGGGTAAATAAGATGGCAGGAAATACAGAATTAGTTATTTTAACTGTGAATGTGAATGGAATGAACTCTCCCTTAAAGCAGAAGCAGATAGCAGACTGGATTAAAAACCAGAATCCAACAATATGTTGTCTACAAGAAACACATCTAAAACATAGAGATACATACAGGGTGAAGGTAAAAGGCTGGAGCAGAATCTATTATGCTTCAGGTGAACAAAAAAAAGCAGGGGTAGCAATCCTGATCTCAGACCAAGTAAAAGCAAAGATAGACTTAATTAAAAGAGACAAAGAAGGAAATTATATCTTCCTAAAGGGTACCATAGATGATGAAGTAATATCAATACTAAACATATATGCACCAAGTGGTATAGCATGGAAATTCCTAGAGGAAAGGTTCAGAGAGATGCAAGAAGAAATAGACAGCCAAACTATAATAGTGGGGGATCTCAACCTCCCTCTCTCAGAACTTGATAAATCAAACCACAAAATAAATAAGAAAGAAGTTAAGGAGGTAAACAAAATGTTAGAAAAGTTAGGTATGATAGATCTTTGGAGGAAATTAAATGGAGACAGAAAGGAGTTTACTTTTTTCTCAGCAGTCCATGGAACTTATACAAAAATTGACCATGTGTTAGGACACAAAAACCTCAAAATCAAATGCAGGAAGGCAGAAATAATGAATGCATTTTTTTCAGATCATGACGGAATAAAAATCACATGCAATATAAGGCCAGGAGAAAATAGACCAAAAACTGATTGGAAACTAAATAATTTTATCCTAAAGAATGAATGGGTGAAACAGCAAATTACAGACACAATTACTAATTTCATTGAAGAGAATGACAATAATGAGACCACATACCAAAATTTGTGGGATACAGCCAAAGCGATAATAAGGGGAAATTTTATATCTCTAGATGCTTATTTGCATAAAATAGAAAAAGAGAAAATCAATGAATTGGGCTTGCAACTAAAAAAGCTAGAGAAAGAACAAATTAAAAACCCCCAATCAAATACCAAACTTGAAATCCTAAAAATAAAAGGAGAGATTAGTAAAATTGAAAGTAAAAAAACTATTGAATTAATAAATAAAACTAAAAGTTGGTTTTATGAAAAAATCAACAAAATAGATAAACCTCTAGTTAATTTAATTAGAAAAAGGAAAGAGGAAAATCAAATTGTTAGTCTCAAAAATGAAAAGGGAGAACTTTCCACCAATGAAGAGGAAATTAGAGCAATAATCAGGAGTTACTTTGCCCAACTGTATGCCAATAAATTTGATAACCTAAGTGAAATGGAGGAATATCTACAAAAATATAGATTGCCCAGATTAACAGAAGAGGAAATAAATTACTTAAATAGTCCCATTTCAGAAAAAGAAATAGAACAAGTCATTAATCAACTCCCTAAGAAAAAATCCCCAGGACCAGATGGATTTACATGTGAATTCTACCAAACATTTAAAAAACAGTTAACTCCAATATTATATAAACTATTCGAAAAAATAGGGAATGAAGGACTCCTACCAAACTCTTTTTATGATACAGACATGGTACTGATACCTAAACCAGGTAAAACAAAAACAGAGAAAGAAAATTATAGACCAATCTCCTTAATGAATATTGATGCAAAAATCTTAAATAAAATATTAGCAAAGAGATTACAGAAAATCATTCCTAGAATAATACACCATGACCAAGTAGGATTTATACCAGGAATGCAGGGATGGTTCAATATTAGGAAAACTATTAACATAATTGACTATATTAATAACCAAACTAACAAAAACCATATGATAATCTCAATAGATGCAGAAAAAGCATTTGATAAAATCCAACATCCATTCCTATTAAAAACATTAGAGAGTATAGGAATTAATGGACTTTTCCTTAAAATAGTCGGTAGCATCTATTTAAAACCATCAGCTAGCATCATATGTAATGGTGATAAACTGGAACCATTCCCAATAAGATCAGGGGTGAAACAAGGTTGCCCACTATCACCATTACTGTTCAATATTGTGTTAGAAATGCTAGCCTTGGCAATAAGACAAGAAAAAGAGATCAAAGGAATTAGAGTAGGTCATGAGGAAACCAAATTATCACTCTTTGCAGATGATATGATGGTCTACTTAGAGAACCCTAGAGAATCAACTAAAAAACTATTAGAATTAATCCACAACTTTAGCAAAGTTGCAGGATACAAAATTAATCCACATAAATCATCAGCATTTTTATACATCACCAACAAAATGCAACAGCAAGAGATACAAAGAGAAATTCCATTCAAAATAACTATCGATAGTATAAAATATTTGGGAATATATCTGCCAAGGGAAAGTCAGGATCTATATGAGCAAAACTACAAAACACTCTCCACACAAATAAAGTCAGATCTAAACAATTGGAAAAACATCAAGTGCTCCTGGATAGGTCGAGCGAATATCATAAAGATGGCAATACTACCTAAACTAATCTATCTATTTAGTGCTATACCAATCAAACTCCCAAGAGATTATTTAACTGAACTAGAAAAAATAACAACAAAATTCATCTGGAAAAACAAAAGGTCAAGAATTTCAAGGGAATTAATGAAAAAAAAAATGCAAATGAGGGTGGCCTAGCTGCACCAGATCTAAAACTATATTATAAAGCAGTGGTCACCAAAACCATTTGGTACTGGATAAGAAATAGAGTAGTGGATCAGTGGCATAGGTTAGGTTCACAGAACAAAATACTCAATGACAATTGTAATCTAGTGTTTGATAAACCCAAAGACTTCAGTTTTTGGGATAAAAACTCACTATTTGACAAAAACTGCTGGGATAATTGGAAACTAGTCTGGAAGAAATTAGGCATTGACCCACACCTAACACCATATACCAAGATAAGGTCAAAATGGATTCATGATCTAGGCATAAAGAATGATATTATAAACAAATTAGAACAATGTAGGATGGTTTACCTCTCAGACCTGTGGAGGGGGAAGGAATTTGTGACCAAAGAAGAACTAGAGGTCATCATTAATCACAAAATAAATAAGTTTGACTATATCAAGTTGAAAAGTTTTTGTACAAACAAAATGAATGCAGACAAGATTAGAAGGGTAGCAGTAAACTGGGAAAATATTTTTACATCCAAAGGTTCTGATAAAGGCCTCATTTCTAAAATATATAGAGAATTGACTCAAATACATAAGAATTCAAGCCATTCTCCAATTGACAAATGGTCAAAAGATATGAACAGACAATTTTCAGACGAAGAAATTGAAACTATTTCTGGTCACATGAAAAGGTGCTCCAAGTCACTATTGATCAGAGAAATGCAAATTAAGACAACTCTGAGATACCACTACACACCTGTCAGATTGGCTAAAATGACAGGAAATGATAATGATAGCTGTTGGAGGGGATGTGGGAAAACTGGGACACTGATACATTGTTGGTGGAACTGTGAACGGATCCAACCATTCTGGAGAGCAATTTGGAGCTATGCTCAAAAAGTTATCAAACAGTGCATACCCTTTGACCCAGCAGTGTTTCTACTGGGCCTATATCCCAAAGAGATCTTAAAGGAGGGAAAGGGACCCACATGTGCAAAAATGTTTGTGGCAGCCCTTTTTGTAGTGGCAAGAAACTGGAAATTGAAAAGATGTCCATCAATTGGAGAATGGCTGAATAAATTATGGTATATGAATGTTATGGAATATTATTGTTCTGTAAGAAATGACCAACAGGAGGATTTCAGAGAGGATTGGAGAGACTTGCATGAACTGATGCTGAGTGAAATCAGCAGAACCAGGAGAACATTATACACAGAAACAAGACTATATGATGATCAATTTTGATGGACATTGTTCTCTTCAACAATCATGTGATTCAAACCAGTTGTGCTGCGATGAAGATAGTCATATACATCCAGAGAAAGGCCTGTGGGAACTGAGAGTGAACCACAACACAGCATTTTAACGCTTTCTGTGAATATTTCCATGCATTCTGTTTTCCTTCTTAGGTTGTTTTTTTTTTTTTCTTCTTCTCTTTCTAGATCTGATGTTTCTTGTGCAGTAAGATAACTGTGTAGATATGTATACATGTATTATATTTGTCATATAATTTATCCTATCTAGCATGTATTGGATTACCTGTCATCTAGGGGTGGGGGGTAGGGGGAAGGAAAGGAAAAGTTTGGGAAAAAAGAAAGTTTTTTTGCAAAGGTCAATGTTGAAAGGTCACTCATATGTTTTGCAAATAAAAAGCTTTATAAAAAAATAAACAATAGAAATGTTAGTTATTACTATTATCATTATTGCTATTATTATTTTTAGGTATGTCATTTTACCTCTCTAGTCCTCAGTATTTGGATAGCAAAAGTTACAAAGAAAAATTTCATTTAAAATAACTGTAGATAATGTAAAATGTTTGGGAGTCTACCTGCCAAGACAAAGCTAGGAACTATATGAACACAATTACAAAACACTTTCCACACAAATAAAGTTATATATAAACAACTGGAAGAATGGCAAGTGCTCATGGGTAGGCCAAGCTAATATAATAAAAATGACAATTCTACTTAAATTAATTTACTTATTCAGTGTCACAACAATCAAATTGCCAAGAGTTTATAGGGCTAGAAAAAATAATAACAAAATTCAATTCAAAGTACAAAAGGTCAAAATTTTCAAGGGAATTGATAAAAAAAAATGCAAATGAAGGTAACCTACCTGTACCAGACCTAAAACTATATTATAAAGCAGTGGTCATCAAAACCCCTTGGAACTGGCTAAGTAATTGATCAGTGGAATAGGTTAGGTTCATAAGACACAATAGTCAATGACATAGCAATCTGGTGTTTGATAAACCCAAAGACTCCAGCTTCTGAATAAAAACTCACTGTTTGACAAAAATTGATGGGAAAATTGGAAAAATAGTATGGCAGATACTAGGCATTGAGCAATATCTAATATCCCATACCAAGATAAAGTCAAAATGGGTTCATGATTTAGATATAAAGGGTGATTCTATAAGCAAATTAGGAGAACAAGATCTGTGAAGGAAGGAATTTGTGGCCAAAGAACCAGAGAACATGAAATCCAAAATGGATAATTTTGATTATATTAAATTAAAAAGGCTTTGTACAAACTAAAGCAATGCAGTCAAGATTAGAAGGGAAGCAGAAAACTGGGAAAGATTTTTATATACAAGGGTTCTGATAAAGGCCTCATTTCTAAAATATATAGAGAATTGGCTCAAATTTATAAGAATACAAGCCATTCTCCAATTGCAAAATGGTCAAAGGATATGAACAGACAATTTTCAGATGAAGAAATTAAAACCATTTCTAGTTATATGAAAAAATGCTCTAAAATCACTATTGATTAGAGAAATGCAAATTAAGACAACTCTGAGGTATCACTACACACCTCTCAGATTGGCTAAGATGTCAGGAAAAAATAGTGATAAATGTTGGAGGGGATGTGGGAAAATTGGGACACTAATTCATTGTTGGTAGAGTTGTGAACATTCATTCATTCAGTGAGTTTTGTTTTAATTTTTCTTGTGTACCATGATAAATGTGGAAATATGTGTAGAGGAACTGCACATGTTTGACTAACATATACTGGATTGTTTGCTGTTTGGAGATAAGGGGAAGGGAAGAAGAGTTTGGAATATGAGGTTTTGCAGGGGTGAATGCTGAAGGCTATCTTTATATATATTTTGAATATAAAATGCTATTATAATTATAAATTATCTATTTCTATGAGTCCTTTCAGCTTTAAGTACAAGAATCCTAGAAAAATAAATCATATGTAATGTCTGGAATGGATGGAAAATAGCAAGACTATCCATTTCTAATGCTTTTCTATTTTATAATCAATTTAAATTTCAAGCCTCATTTCTTTGAGCACAATTAAGAAGAAAACTTCTGTTACATAAAGCAACTTCCTTAAACTATCTTCTCTTGGGCTTTGAAACTTTTTTCCCCTGTTTTTGTGTAATTAAAAGCCCAAAGCTCATAATCTTTGGTGTAACACTCAAGAAAGCTGAAATCAGCGATATATGTATTAGAGTCAGGCCTTTGGGAGTGGACCTTTGGTCTTTAACATCAAACCACATCAACAACCAATCTCGTTACCATGTCACTGCAAACATGTCATTTCCATTAATTGAGATGTCAAGGAAGAGACAATTGAAGCTTGTTTTATTACAAGTAAGAAGGATAGAAATTAAACCTTCCAGGGAGTAGTATTCCACTAAAATGGGTGAGTCAGAGACAATGTAGCTCAGTTTTGAAAAAAAAAGTCGGAATTTATTACATTTAATGTTTAATATAAATCACCAAATCTAGATGTGTTATAAAAATGAGCTAAAATGCTCCTTAAAGGACATTATTAGAAAGTCTTAAGTAAGGAGCCATTTCTAATCGGTAAAAGGTTCACAGTTGAGTACTTCTTGAAATCACTTATTTTTACGAAATATTTCTTCCAGGAAGGAGGCACTTTTATTTCAGTATGGGGTATAATTCAGGGGGGGAAATATATTTATAGTAGCATCTTAAAGTCTACAGAAGGAATCTCAATGAGATCCATATTTAAAGCTCATTCACCACATACCTTCTTGAAATACAATATCGAGTATTTAAAATATATTTAATATCTGAAAACTAAATATGAACATGATTGGGGTAACAATAATTGTACTGTCTATACAATATATTTAATGACTGAAAACTAAATATGAACATTGTTGGAGTAACAATAATTGTACTGTTTGTACAATATATTTAATAACTGAAAACTAAATGTGAACATGGAGTAACAATAATTGTACTGTGTACATCACAGATCATATGATTTAGATCTGAAAAAGACTTTAGAGATCATTTTCTCCAAACCAATCCCTTAATTACTTTTTAGATGAGGAAATTGAGAAGGTAAGTAGTGCTTTGCCCAAGGTTAGAAATTATTAATAATACTAACACACATATGTTGCACTTTAAGGCTATATGTTCCATACAAAAATCCTGTGTCCAGGTAGTAATCATTCCCAGGTGACAAATGTGGAAACTGAGAATTGAAATTCAAATGCAGATCCTTTGATACCAAAAGTATTTTTAGTATATTATGCTGTAAGGAAAGTGCTTTGTGAACTCTTTTTAAAAATATCACTGTGTAAAGATGAGATGCTATTGTTATTATGATTGTTATGGTCACTTATGTATAAGTGGCAACTTGGTGGCCCAGTGGACAGAGCCTGGGACTCATAGTCAAAGGAAGCCTGAGTTCACATCCTGCCTCAGCCACTTAATAGCTGTGTGACTCTGGGCAAATCACTTACCTTGTCTATCTCAATTTCCTCTTCTATAAAATAGAGAAAACAAAAGGGGATGTTATGAGGCTCAAATGAGATGGCAATCATAAGGTATTCTGCAAACTTTAAAGCATGAATTTAGTCCATAAGGAATGACAAAAAACATTTAGAGGCTATTTAGCTAAAGAAAGAGAATGCCCACAGAAATTGCTTGTGTTGTTTCTACTGTACTGATTAGAGGAAATAAACATGGATAATTCACAGTTGACTTATAAAGAAATGTACTGTCATTTCAATTTTTTAAAATGACTGTCACTTGGCCATCCTGCCATTTGGGATATTTGGTACTCCTTTAAGCTAGTCAGGTTTGGTCTCTAAATTGGGAACAGTCATACTAAACCAATTTTCAGCTGCAAAACATGATTTGGAAAGCTGGCTTGACGTAGCATTAGCTGGCTAACGCCTCTGCTGTGGAGAATAATTAAAGATGTCATCCATTGCCACAAAAGCAGTGGCAACTTGGCAGTCTCTTGGTCTTGCTGGATCACCAACACAGCTGTCTTACCCCTAAGGTTTGGAGAAATGCCTTTGGAGAGTCATCCTTTTATTTGCAATGATTAAAATATAAAACTAGCAAGAACAATAGAAAAGGGTGATTCTGGAGCACCAGGGAGTCCCTACTCAGTAGAGGTATACTAAGAGTTTAGGGGAAAAAACAACTAAGTAAGAAAGAAATGGCTTATTTTTGTTTCTTTCTGCAGTTGACTCTGATCTTCATTTAATTTTTTTTTTAGAAATCACATTTGAACTCATAAAATAGTTTAAACTATATATACATGTTCTATACATCTATACATATTCATGCAAATGGAGGTAACCTACCTGTACCAGACCTAAAACTATATTATAAAGCAGTAGTCATCAAAACCCCTTGGAACTGGCTAAGTAATTGATCAGTGGAATAGATTAGGTTCATAAGACACAATAGTCTTCATTCAAGACACTCTCCTGTGGGACTTCAGAGAGAGATCTTACTGTCCTCATGAAGTTTTCAATCCAGTAGAAGATAGACATGCAAATATATGAAAAGTATAAGGTCAATTTAACAGCTAAATCATTCTTAAATCCAACAACATTAGAAATTTGGCAATTTGGAAGTCTTTCTTTATATTCAACACAAATCTGACTTGTGGCAATGTCCATTTATGTTCTTTGCTTCCTTCCTTTTCCTTTCCTTCCCCTCCCTTCCTTTTTTCTTCCCTTCCTTTTCCTTCTCTTCCCAAATGTAATCATTTTTTCAATTTGTCTTTCAAGTATCTGAAGACAGCTATCATGTCCCCTGTGAAGTCTTTTCTTCTCCATGCTAATCCTCACCATTTCTTTCAATTGATATTTATATGGCATGATCTTGAAGCCCTTCATCAGCCTGATCAACTCTTCTCTGGATACTTTTCAACTTTTCAATCTCCTTAGAATAAGTGCTAGGAAAACTGAACATAATTCTCCAGGTATGGTCTGACTAGATTATCATCTACCTAGCCTTGGACTCTGTACCTATCTTAATGTATTCTAATGGCTGCCATATCATACTATTGACTCATGCTGAGTTTATGGTTCACTGAAGTATCTACACCTTTTTCAGACTAACTGTTGTCTAACCATGTCTCCTCCATCTTGAACTTATGAAATGGATTTTTAAAAATTTGTTATCATTAAAAGTCATCTTATTACATTCAATCCAATGGTCTAGCTCTTGAGATTTTTCTGAATCCTTATTCTATTATCAAATGTTAGGCCCCTTAGATGTACACCATCAATACTGATTTCACATGGGTCCTTTATATTGATCTCTTATATAGTAGACACAATAATTTGTTTTCACATACTTATATATGCAACTATATATCATTCTAGCAATAAGGCTTAAAGTAATAATAACATCGAGTATTGCTTAACATTACTATTTCAACATAGACAAGTGATTTCAAATGGGTCTCAGTTTCCTTACCTGTGGGTTGTACTGAGTAATTTGTAAAGGCTCTTCTAGTTCTATAGTTATTTGAATATATGATTCTCTCAAAGGTAATTACATTTTGACTGACTACAGAGGATGTTATTACTCTTTTCTGAGACTTAATCCTTGAAAGACATAGTTCTGGTGAGGTGTTTGTATGCACCTTATCATGAATGCCTAACAGTATTCATTAAAATATGAAAGGGTTACATATTATTACTTAGCATTTATCTATTATGGTACAGATTGTAAAATGTTTTACAATCAATCCACAGTATAGCTGCTTGTTTGATCTCACTAACTAGAAACATCTGTCCTAGAAAATGAAAGGCAAAAAGAGGGAAAGAGCTGACTCTGCAAGAAACCAATTACTGAAGTCCACCGTTGTGGTTCAGTGACAGGAGAGCAGCTGTTTTATTGGAGAGAGTTGAAGAGATGGGACAGCAAGCCACTGGTACCCTATCTTCTACCTCTCAGGCTTGCTGGAAGTTTGACGAGCAACACTGGTATTAATTCAAAGGAGAGCCCAAAGTTGCATTTCTTTTATTCAGTCCTTCTAAACCAACCTGCATTAAAAGCAAAAGTTTAGGATTTTCTACAGAGTCCTTAAGCTGCTTTCTCTTAATTTATTTTTAAGGCAGGGGATATGGATCAATGTTACAAAATAAACACTATTAATAAACAATTATTATCATTACTAATAAATGTTTATCTAAAATAATAGTTAGACAAGCCTTTTTTGGAGGGAGGATGTGGGCAGGGCACCATTGATACAATTAATAAAGAATTTTCTTCACCTAGGAAGAAAAAAAGACAGCTACACAAAGTACTTTATACTCAGAGATAGGTGTAGAGCACGAGATCTTAACACACCTGTATTTAATGCTTCAATTTTAACAGTACTATTTTTTAAAAATGCTTTATAGTTATATTGTGTGACTGTTTCATCCCTATGCTTCACCTCAGAATGAAAGTTCATTACAAACATCATTCTTTTTTAGGCTGTCCTTATGAGAAATTAGACAATGTCTTAGAGGTCAAACTGAGGGGAGAGAGAAAAATGTTATTTGCCCAAGGCTAATAAAAGGTTAGTAATGTGGCTTGGGGCACAGTTTGGCCTAGGATTCAACATTAGCAATTCATTACTTTCTTTATTCCTTCTCTTCTCCACCATTATATAGAAATATATTTTTTTTGTTTAAAGTTGCTTATGATTATTTTCTTTCTAGAAAGAAATTAGAGAAGTAAGCATGAAACAATCTCTACCAACTCTTAACCTACTTTTTGTTATTTCCCTCCAGACTCCTTTTGTTTGTGAGTAGAGGTTTGTACCAATTCTTAGTCTACCTTTTGTTATTATTTTCCTTCATACTTTTTGGGGTGGGGTGAGGTAAGGTGATAGAGGGTAGTGGTAGAGGATCTTTATTTCTAATTAGGAAAAAGTAAAGCTTCACTCATGTGTTATTTCCTTTTTTCCTTAAATTCTAGTTTCTTTTGTGGTGCTATAGAATGTTGAACATCCTAAAAAACAAATTATTTGATTATTTTCCCTTTTGCATGTTTCTCCTTGGATAGGTTTAAGAAGAAAAAATAGTATTTTCACAATATACAACCCTTCCATGCAATACAATTATTTTCTCCATTCTACTTTGAAACAATTTTTACCAGAGTTGATGTCTTTAGGGAGAGTGAACTTGATCCTTGTTGTGGCAGAAAAAAAGCTTAAATTAAAGGGGTAGCTGTCTACTTACTATAACAGTTCTTGATACAGTGACCACATGTGGCATATACAACATAAAGTATATTTGTGTACAAGTGAATTATATTTATGTACAACTTGTATATAGTTTATTTTTGTAATATCTTATTTACTAGATAGATAAAATCTGCCTGGTTTAAATTCAATTAATACACAAGTGAAGACATTACCCCATGATGTGCTGGTCCTCTTAGAAAATGAAGGACCAACAACAAGAAAGGTTAAGGTAAAATTACAAACTAAGCATTAAAACCTTGCCTTCAGTCTCTGCTTTTTGGATTCTTTCTTCCCTTAGTGACATATCCTTCCAGTTCTATAAGCAGTCAGTGTCTCTAATCACTTAGCTGCCTCTTATTCTTTGTTTTCCTTTCATTTGCTTCTTCCCTTCTTTAGTTCTCTTTTCCCCAAACCATGGAAAGGGAACAATTTAATTGGTGATGAAAATAAGGTCTCCTGGATGCTCTGATTCTCAGCAAGAGGGGAGGGGAGGGAAGAGAAAACTATGAACTAAAACTTTAGCAGTTTCCTAGTGTTCCTTCTACCATCATGGATGAAAAACGTTTTTCATCCATCCCAGTTGCAACACTTTCTAACTTTAGTTATACAATAGCAAAATTCTGGCAACTATTTGATGGGTTAAAGGGCCAAGCCGTATGCTAAAGGGAAATGTATCACTTGAGGGATGTCAGAGGAACTTAAATTAGCAGACAGAAAGAAAGGGGACCCTTTATATTTCACAAAGCATTATTTTTTTCATGATGTGAAAATAATGATAGTTTGTAGTATTTATGTCATCCATTTCTAAGCTCTACAAGAACAAAGCTTGTCTCTTATCTAAAGGTTGCATTTTCCCCAGCATTTAGCACGGGGTTCTGTACATAGCATGTGCTTAATAAATGTTTGTTGAAAGAATCAGCTGACTTCTGAATGAATGAATGAGGGTCAGGCATGTCTATCTGTATTTAGTAGATCTGTCTCCCCCTCCACAGTTACTAAACTTATTAAAAGCACACTGAAACTAGTCACCCAACCCTAATTTGAAACATGTTGAAATGATGCACAGCTACCTTACAATGAGATAGCTGAATCCCAAAGCATTAATAGATGTCTACTCCACACGTGCCCAGCAGATGGAGGTCCATGCAGAGAGAATCATACAAACAAATGACAGGCATTAATGGCGCCCATCACTGAGGAATTATTGCAGGACACCAGCTGCAGGTCATTCATAGTGGTGTCCCAATAACCAACATCTGCAAGAGGTTGAGTGGTCACCCCCTAGGGGAATGAGTTAGGTCTAGTTGACAAGTCACATGGAAAGGTTGATCTAGATACACTGGACCTTCTGGGGAACCCTGACATGACTTGTCCCAGGAGACACAGTCAGTAATAATTGTGACTCATTCTGGTTGTGTCTAAGAGTCACACTTAACTATGTTTGTTGCCTTTCCATACTGAGTACACTCCAAGGTACTTTTACTCTTTGCTATCTCATGTGTTTCACTTTCCTGGAAAATAAGCTGTTCATGGTGACCAGGAACTTCTGGGGCAAGCTCCCTAAATTTCCCACAGTTTAGTAAGTTTCAATTGTCAGCTTTCTGTTTCTTTTTTTCTTTTTTTTGTTACCATGATATAACATTGCAGTTATGATTTTAGAAATTTTGGCAAAAAAATCTTTCCTTTTGTTATTTGGTGATGAAATTGTCAACACCTTTTAATATACAATTATCTGCATACCAGGATTTTTCACAATGTTGCCTATTATGTATTGTCAGCTGCTTACAGCACATGAGTCAATCTGCTGTCATCTTGGTTTACTCCATGCCATAGAGACAATCCAAGAAATTCATTTTAAATATTGACAGAAGGACTGTTTATTTGTCTGAGCTGCAACCTGTGCCATTTCTATTTTGATATGGATTATAAATCACCTAATATTCATATTGTTGTAATTATCTAGTGCTCTAAAAAGCTTTCTTCAAAGCAACCATGTAGTGTGTATGCACATTATATTTTGTCATTATATTATTATTATTCACACCTGAAAGATTGAAAAACTAAGGTAGAGAACATTAAATGACTTTTGCATGGTTTTAGAATGAATTAGTTATAGAGCTGAGACTTGAACTCAGGTTTTAAATCATTAAGTATCTCTCCTTACACAATCTTCTTAATAAGGGTAAAGTACACTAAATTGTACCCTAATTTTCTAAAAGAGGTGATGTGCTTTCCTAAATGCCTAATTTACCACCAGGCACTGGTGACTTAGGCACTAGGGAGAATCTGGCTTATTATTTAATAGCCAACAAGGCCAGCTGCTTCATTTCAAAAAATTAATGGACTTTAAAACCTTTCCATATTGTACCAACTGCTCTTCTCTGTGAATAGTCAAGTGACATTTATTAGAAAGGTTGATAAAATCCAAGCCCTGCAAACTTTCTGCTTGCTAGTTTCCTCCATATCACCAATGGATTCTTCTGGGACGTCTGCTCGTTTTTTTTTTTTTTTTCTTTAATTGTCCCTGTTCATTTAAATATTTTCTTTGCTGAAGTTTCAGTGTTATTCCCTTGGAGAATGCAAAAGGTGTCCTTGACAGCTGTATTCCATGGGTTGATGGCTTGACCCCTAACCTTCTTGACTTCTTAAGGAATGTCTTTCAGTATTAAGCCTAATTTGGCTGAGACAGTAAGCAGCTTGTTAGCTTCAGGTTAGCCTCATTCCATCTTCAGGAAGCCAAAATTACTCATCTATATTAAAACAATCACATTCATTTTGCAAAATGGTTTATGTAACCATCTTTCTCTTCCTATAAAAATTCCCACTTGCTAGGCTAATAGTTGAAAGAAATCGAGGTTTGGTTTAAGTTCTATATCGTGAAATATAGTAACCTTTAGATTTTCACCTTTGATCCATCTTTTACAGAAAAACACCAGCAATCAGATCATTTTCATTATCATCACCACCATACATTTTCTTTTCACCTGTAGCTAATATCCACATCTTTAGGAATAAACCAAGCTCTTAGTTGCTAATGGCACACACAAACAACTACTTTAGTAACAATGAGAACCAATGATATATATTAATGAAGTAGTTACATCATGTATAAATACTGCCACAAATGTTTCTGTAATGGAGAGTGAAGAATGACATGAGAGCTCAGGGGAGAGAAAATAGCAGCCAGGAAAACTCACTATCTTGCATTCACTTCAGAGAAAGCCTTCATAGAAGAGGTAGTATTTCAAGAGAGACTAAAAACTCAAGAGACCTTTAAAGGTCTGTGGTTTACAGACAGGACCCCCCTGAAAGATCTGTACTTAAAGCAGCAGTTCTTGACTGATAGAATGATTTGATGCTGACCCTGCCACTTTTGAAACCTGTGTTTCCAGGGAGCTCAGGAATTCCAAAGCCGATATGTACTCCACATGGTATTAGGCTGCCTAATGCACCTTTTAGTCTTTCTGTTAAGTGGTCTTCCCTCCCCCCACCAGTCCAAAGCATTCTAATACCTGATGCTATACTATGAGATGACAACCCTACATAAAATGAGAGGCAGAGGTCATATTACCTTGCCATGATTAGTAGGCATCATGAGGTAACAAGCAGGTAAACTGATGTAGTAGAATGGAGTAGAAGTCAGAAGGTCTTGCTGTTCCCTGTTACTGAATCTGTGAGCAAATTACAACCTTCTGGGCATTAGTTTTCTCATTTATGAAATGAGTTTAAATTCTTGTATTTGAGCTCTCCTTACCATTTCTAAAATGTTCAAGTTCCACATAAGGCCTTTTCTCATTCTTTAAATGCTACTTCTCAAAGTTATCTTGTATTTACTTTGTATATATATTTTAGTTCAGTCTCTACCACATATTAACCATGTGACTCTGGGAAGCACTTAGTTACCCCAGAGCACAAGTGGAACCAGATTAAAATATAATTGAGAAATATCTAACAAAAATTAAAATTATTGGAAAAATTTAATAGATTAAAAACCAGAACATAATGTTAATGTGTTGTCTTCTAAGTCCATATGAAGGCTTTGAGGATTCTTATGTGTGATTTAATGACCCCTGCTTCTATCTGAATTTGACATCAGAGGAAAAGACAATTAACTCTAAGACCGAAAACTGTTGAGAAGGTTATAATCTGTTTTGATAGAGGGAATTTTCTCATTCTGGAGTTAACTGTATCAATGAAATCAGAATTGTAGATCCAATTTTCTATTCCTTTCCTATATTTAGGAATAGGGTATGAGATCTTGAGCTGGAAGGGGCTTCAGAAGTCATCTAGATCTGTCCCCTCATTTTTAAAGATGAGGACCAGGAATATTAAATGACTTACCTGAGGTTACACAAGTAGTAATCATCAGAGGCAGGATTTAAAACCAGGTCCTCTGATAGTAGAGCAAGTACTTTTTTTCACAATTGACATGCATGTCATTTCCCTTAATGGGATAATGAAAGTTCCTTAAGGACAGAGACCATATTTCTCTTTGTTTGGCACATTGATGATATTCATTCATTTTTCATTCCTTTCTGAGTCTGTGGCTCCATTTGGAATTTTCTCAGCAAAGATATTGGAATGGCTTGTTATTTTCTTCTCCACCTTATTTACAGATGAGGAAATTGAGGCAAACAAGATTAAGTAACTTTCTGATAGTATTTGAGGCCAGATTTGAATTCATGAAATGAGTTTTCCTTCCTTCCTTCCTTCCTTTCTTCTTTCTTTCCTTCCTTTTTTCCTTCCTTCTTTCCTTCTTTTCTTCCTTGCTTAGTCTTCTATCCACTGCACCACTTCATTGCCCTGCTTAGCACATTGGTTAGCACTTAATAAATACTTGCTGATTATTTAAGTTAAATGGATTATGGAACAAGAAGTATCATCTCTTTAGATTAGAATTTTGTCTTGCAGTTCTATAGCTAGAAAATGTTGCTTTCAGAGAAGGAAGAGATAGGAGAATTCAGAGTGCTTTTTCTAGAGAACATTTCCTGTTATCATCTAGCTCCTTATTCCTGCTATCCACAAATTTGACAGTAGTGATTGTGGTGTTAGAATTTAGAATGCTGCTGGGTAATGTGAATCTTTCAAAATAATTACATTGATTTATACTCCTGGCTCCTCCTTTCAACTTCACTAGCTCTGTCCATGGTGCTGGCACTCACATATTTGAACCCATGTTTGAAAACCTTAGTGCCATTTTTGATTTGTTTCATTCTCACCTCTCATATCCATGTGGTTATTATATCTGTCTAAGGTCTGTTGTTTCTACTGACTCCTCTCTGGTGCTAGAACCTCTAACTTAGCATAGATGATTCTCATTGTCAAAGCACTTGGATGATTCAATTCAATTCATTTCAATTTAGCAAACAGGCCTTCTTATCAGCACCTTCCTCCCATTTTCAATATAGTCATTATATATTACTGCTAGAATTATCTTTCTTACACAGAAATCTGGTCATGTACTCTTCTGTTCAAAGACATTCCATGGCTTTCTGGAACCCAAAGGAAAAGTTTAAACTATTTTGCATAACACTTAAGACATATTACAGCTTGTTCTTCCTGGTCTTCTCTCCCATTATTCTATTCCTCTTTATGTTCCATGCTCCAGCCAGAGTGGTCTATTTCTCTCCCCAATATACCTCTGCTTTTGCTCATATTATTTGCTACATCTAGACCACTGGCCTTTCTCATCTTTACCAACCTTTAAAGTTCAACTCATATAACATCTTCTCCAGGAAGTCTTCCTTGTCTCACACCCATCTCTGGGGATAACAACTTTCTCTCCTTAGAACTCACTTGTATGGGAAACTACTTTATTTTGAGTTTCTACAGTGTGCTTTTTAATGCATTATTATGTTAAAGGTAAAATATAAGAATCTTTTTAGTGGAGAGAGACTGCTTTCATTTTGTTGCATTTGTATCTTCAGGGCCTAGTATGGTGACTGACTATAATAAGTATTTAGTAAATTCTTATTGATTCATTATTAAGGTTATATGAACTATATTTCATCTTCTCTTAGACTTCAAACTCCTTTAAAGAGCTCTTATCTAAGTTTGCATCTTATCAGCATCTAGAATCCTTCTTTACATGTATAAATAAATGAATGATGGGCTGAATGAAAGAAAAAAATGCTTCTTAAATATTTACTATGTATCTAAGACTTTATGAAGTGCTAGAGATAGAGATAGTCCTGTTTTTCAAGGAATTATTCTAATTGGGGAAAACACCACATACAGAAGAGTGCAACTGACAGGGAGGTGGAAAGGGTTGGAAGACCCTAAAATACATCAGTGTAGTAGACAGCAGAAGTGTAATCCTTAGGGTGGTAATACCTGGAGATCTGGAAGGCACAGGGGCAGGGAATAATGGAAGGCTTGAGGAATCCCGGATTCAGTGACAGAGTACTGTCTTAAGACAGAAGAATTGTACATAGTGAGACCTAGCTCATCCAAATAATGGGAGCAGCTATATTGCTCTTACTGCCTGGCCACCACAGGGGATTTGGATTACCTAGGAGGTCAGGAAAAGAGCAAAATGAAAGGATGGGGAAAAGGATGACTCTTCTCCTCTTACATAACACATGGGATCTGAGTGACTTGGGAATTGGGGAAGGAGCAGAGGAAAGGAGAATGATATCCCCATTGTTGACACCCTGTTTTACAGTACAAAATAGGAATTTGATAATTGTTATTTGAAATTATATTTCTGAAATACCACTAATTTAGTCTTTTTTTTAACTTAAGTTGGAGTCTTAATTATTTCATCTTTTTCCACCTCACAACAGGTCAACCTTAAAGGTAATTCAAAGTACATATCCCAAGATTTTAAAATGGACTAAGATCTTTTTAATCCTACTAAAATTATCTTAAAACAGGGATGTGTGTTTGCTAGCTTTTCCCATTGTTTTAGAGCTTCTGCTGTTAGTTGGAGTTTTCTCTCTAGTTTTAGGATATGATCAGATAACTTTGTGATGTTATCACTTTTGTAATTTTTCACCTACATATTACACATCTGGGTGGTACAGTGAATAGAATACTAGGTTGAATTCCTGTTCCAATTTCATACACTTGATAGCTGTGTGACTTGGGGCAAGTCACTTAGGACAACTGCCTCAGTTTCCTCAAATAGGGATTATGATAGCCTTCACCTCAGAGGGTTGTGAAGATCAAATGAAATATTTGTGAAATGCTTAGCAAAGCAAGCAGCTGGTTAGGTACAAAAGAATGTTGGTGGGTTTTTTTTTATTGTTTTGGGGCATATGGAGGGGAAATAAGGAGAAAATAATAAATAGGCACCAGTGGATAGAGTGTCAGGCCTGGAGTGATGAAGACTCATCTTCATGAGTTCAAATCTGACCTTAAATATTTAGCTATGTGACCCTGGGCAAGTCATTTAACCTTGTTTACTTCAATTTCCTTATCCATAAAATGAACTGAAGAAGGAAATGGCAAACGATTCCATATTTGGCATGAAAACACCAAGTGAGTTCGTGAAGAATTAGACATGATTAAAATGAACGAACAACAATAAATTCATGTTCCCTTCTTTTGTATTATGTTAAAATCCAAATAAACCTCTTAGCATCACTTCTTCCCCCCCAAACAACTACAACCTGGAAGCAAAGTGGGATTCCATTGACTGGCAAATGTCAAAACAAACTGTGGTATATGAATGTAACAGAAAATAATGATTACAATGGGTGTGAGAGACAAATGATGAAAACAATGAATACGAAGTACAAATATCAGGAATTCATTGAAGCAAGGGAAAATTTGCATGAATTGATGTAGAGCAAAGAACACAGAATCAGGAGACCAATATACACAATAATGTACATATTGATTACAATAATGTCAATGAAAATAACACTAAAAGGCATCTGGATTGATTATTTAAAATAACTAATTTTAGTTCTGGATAACACACTTCCCCCCTCTTAGAATAGCAAAAGGGGACTTACAGGTACACAATGTTGCATACATTGTCGGATTAATTTTGCTTAACTATTTTTCTTTGCTGCAAAAGAGGGTTTTGCTGGGGGTTGGAGGAGATGAATATCGAGAAACTACTATGTTATAAAGAGGCATCAATAAAATTTGGATTTCTAAAAGGGAACCAATTCATTTCACTCTTAATTATCACCATATTGCACTTCTGTTTTATGTGGGACATGTAGCTTTCTATTAAAGTAAAATCTTAGAGTTATAACCCAGAGCAAAATGATCAGAAAATATTGTCAGTCTCCTCCCATGCTATAAACACTGCCCAGAAAAGTCAGAAAATTCTTAACAGGGTATAGGACTTGGTTTAGTAGGAATAATGTGGTCGCCTGAAGATGACACTATGATGAGACCCAAACACATGGAACTCAGAAAGAGAAACAATATCCACTGGCATATGAAATGAAGACAGGAGGAAGTAGTGTGTAGCATCAGAATGGCATAGTGAGGAAAACATTTCAGCACTGTCAAGAAACTCACCACAACAATCATTCCCACTGCAATAAGCTCTTGGAGGCAGATGGTAGAGTGACAATAAAATAGTAAAACATCAAGAACTGCCAGGGAATATAATGTGAGGAATTATATGTGGTTCTGGGCTTTGAAAAGCAAGCAGCTGCCTAGGTACAAAAGAATGTTGGTGTTGCTTTTTATTGTTCTGGGGCATGTGGAGGGGAAGGAAGGGGAAAATAAATATTTGATCTATGTTAAATGTATTCTGACAATAAAAACCTGAAGTGGTTCAAGTTAAAACTAATTATAATATTAGGACATTAAAATAATATAGTAATAATGTAAAATAATAATAGAGTAAAACAATAATCACTACCCTTTTGATGCAGTGATCTCTCTCCTGAGCACAAACCTCAAGGAGGACAAAGACAGAAAATAAAGAGCTACAAATAAAATGAATGTCTCCCCACCAGGGAATAGTTGAATACATTAAGGTATACAATGCAATGGGATATCATTGCATCATAAAATATGATGAAGATGAAGAATTTGAAGGCAAGGTTTCTATAAACTCATGCAGAGCAAAGTAAGCAGAGCCAAGAGAAAAATAAACACGGCTCCAATAATGTAAATAAAAACAATATTAAAAGGCAGTTTAATTCAGATTAATGAATTGCAAGGCCAATTTTAATCCCAGAGAACAAATGATATAATATGCTTCCCTCCTTTTCAGTATGGGGACAAAGGGATTATAGGTATAGGATATTGCATATGCTGTTAGATAAGGTAGTTTTCCTGGTCAGTACTGCATAAGTGTTTTTCTTTGTCACAAGGGAAGGTTCAATTATATGTATGTGAGGAGCTATGTGAAAAAATGAGTATGACAAAACAAAAGACATTATCTTTGCCTTTGATTACTTCATCTCATCATTTCATAAATTGTTCTTAACAGAGGAAAAGCACCATTAAAAGTAAAATGTTAAAATGCTAGATCTAATTTGAATATAAAATGTTTGATGTAATATATCAGAATTGAAATGAATGCATTAAAATGGGGATATAAAGGCATTAATAAAGATGTTTAAAAATGAACACTTATTCTTCTCCTAAAAATAATCTTTAATTTTTAAAAAGTATAATAGCTTAGAGTCTGTTGTGAAGAAGTAGGGAAAAAGTATAATGCAATAGAATTTAATGCACACAGTCAACCAAGATTTAGTCATGACTGCTTTAGGGATACCCCTGCTTTAGGGATAACTCCACTTTAGGGATAGAACTAAACCTTCAACTAAACTTTTAATGGAAGCTTTCTATTGAATAATTGATATCATCTGTCCTAGTTGGCATCAAGGAGATATCAAATACAAGGAAATGACCAAGAGACTGATTAAAATTGACTTTTATCTAAGGAACTAAATGACACAAAAATGATAGGTCTCTACCATTAACCCCTGCTGTTCAGCTTTTATAATCTGTTAAGCCCTGGTGAATTTTGCATTTTCAGGAACTTGGAATTAATAAAGGAGATGGGTTAAGGTCTTAAAAAAGATTAAAATACTGCTAATTCATCATTTTCATTTCTTTTGCTCTGCATTGAGTGAAATATAATCAAAAGTGCCAATCAAATAGATGACAGAATAAGACTTTTAACTTAGGGACCCTGATGGAAAGATGAGAAAGTTTACCTGCTGATTTTTATCTATATGAGCTTCATTACTTTCCAAAACAAAACAAAACAACAACAACAAAAATTCCACAAACTGTTAAACTCTTACATATGCTTGCCAGGACAAGCTTTCAAGAATAATCTGTGTGTATTATTTTAAAATTAGTGCCAGTTGCAGTTTTTTTTTTTGTATGCTGATAAAAGGGATTTTTAAATGATAGGAAAGGATATCAAAACAATGCTTCATCACTAAGGAAGATGCTGGAGACTGTTGGATAACTGACAACACAAGGATGAACTGGTGTTTCTCTGTAATCTAGGGAGGTGTGGAAGAAAAGTCACTGTATATCAAGTTCAAGCCTTAAACAAACTAAACATTCAAAATATATACTGTGACTGAAATGGAAAGCATCAAAAAACAACATGTTTCACAGATTAGTATTATGGCATTGGCAAAGTGAAAGTTCTTAATGGAGTTTTGAAATATTGATTACTTTGATGAGAAATAGCTGTTTTGTCAAAGTTTATAGAAAATAGTTCCTTTTAGGTAAAGAAGTGGCAACAATGTATGATACCTAGTATATATTTGTCTACTCTGAGAAGACTTGGAATGTATTTCAATCAACACAAATGTATCCACCAATAGAAGCATCAAAGGAGTTTGACCTAATTATTTGTAGACTATGCTAGTATAACATTGCAGAAAGTCCTAGAAAATATCCATAAAAATATCCATAACCATCCAAAAAGAGTTTGGTCTATCTTGTATATATTATATATATATATGTATATATATATATGTATGTATATATCTTGGACAAATATGTGAAATGAATGGAGCCTAGCATTGAACAGGTCAAGAACTGACTAAATTGTCTTAGGGAAACTGTAAAACTTTCTTAAAAATTCAAGCTTTTTCAAGAAATAAAGGCTGACCTTTTTAACATCAATATTATTTCAGTGTCCAATGACTCTAAGCCATGGATCATTATAGTCTGAAAAAACTGAAATCAAAAAGGGCAATGGAAAGACTCATGGCAGCCATGAGCAGGCTGTAACATATTGTCAACAAAGAATTATGCAAAAATATAAGGGATCCCATCAAAAATGTGTGAGTAAAAAAGATGGTTTGGTTATGTGGTAGGAATATTAATGAACAGCTAGTGTGTTCTGTTTGCATCCTTGTCAAAAGACACTGACATGTCAAGAGATATAATTCAGGTCACTGTGTGCTTAAAGGAAAAATGGGTAAAAGTTGTAGGATCAGCAAACATGAACCATCATGATCTGCATTACTGAATTCAAACTAGCCAAATTAGAGAAAGCTGTGACAAAATTAATATAATGTTGAACTGGGAGTTAAGAAGGCTAAAGATCAGGTTCTGTGTCAGATACTTACTATCTATGCGACCCTAAGTAAGTCACTTAACTATTCTCACTCCCAATTTCCTAATTTATAAAATGAGATTTACCTCACAGAATTGTTGTAGGTTTCAAATGAAATAATATATATGTACTTTATAATCTTAATGTGTTTTATAAATCATATATATGTATATTCTAGCTGCTATTGCTACAATAACCACTTTTATTGTTTTTATTATTACATCTATACAGATAAATGTATTTGTTTTGGTTTGATTGTGCTGTCTCATTTATTTTTGCAATTATCATTTAGGTAATCTTCAGTCAAAGAATGGCACTGATTTTACTGGGAACCTTTGCAAAAATACAATGTCCTTGCCATCTGCTTTGTACACGCTATAAAATGATTCTGGGTTGGTCAAGAGAAATTCAATAGCAGTGAGTAAGACAGAAGTTAACTGAGAAGTGAATAAGAGAAATCTGAGAGGGACAGGCTCTTTAGGTAATGATTGAATGCTTGAAAAGTGATCAGAAGGTGACCAGACGGAATGCTTTGGGGATAATATCCCAGAACAGACAAGTGTGCATGTTTTCCCAGTTTCAAGGTTGGCCATACACTATTACTTGGCACCCTACTGAAGAAGGACAAAAATATACGCAGACACAAAAGTAACATGCAACAAAACATGACTGAAATGCTAAAGCGGAAATGTAGCCTTATGGTGTGTATCCTGATCTGGACACAAATGTATTCAATGCTGAAAAATGAAGAACAAGCTTGGAAAGCAAATTTACTTTTAAGCTCCAAGGAAGTGAGTGTTAGCTGTTTGCTCCTTCTATCCTAATTCAGTATTACTATGCTGCTTCTCATTACACAGGCAAGTCAAAGGCGGCTTGAGATGTTCCAGAGAGAATTTTTTTCTTCCCAAATAACTTATGCAATGTGTGAAAGGACAATATAATTCCTGAGAACAAAATATGGTGTGAATGGGTTCTTGCTCACCCCCAGCCTTGGCAAGTGCAATGTTTCTCTGGTAGGGAATGATTTGTGCTGCCATCCCCCCAGAATATAGATGAGAATCTTTCTTAGGCTACTTATAGTCTACTCTTCATTAGCTTATAAGTTGCATATTTTCAAGTCCCAGGAGTATTCTAATAAAACAGAATTGCCTCTTTAGTAGGTGTAGTATTAATGTTCTTCTGTCACTTATGGATCAAAACTATTTCATTTTTCAAATGAAGGATCCAAGGGAATAAAGAGATTGATTTCCTGGGATAGTATTTGAAAGATGATTAAAAGCTGTAATATGGATGTATAAGCTACATATGAATATTATTTCCTATATTTAATTGATATTGCTTCAGGAGGAGGGCATCTGCTGCTTTTCCAGCAAAATGAATCACAGGATTTCAGACTTTGCTATGGAAAGGACCTTAGATTTCATCTTGTCTAATCCCCTTATATCACATATGAACAAACTGAGACCCAAGGTCATTTAAGTTGTACGTGAGCCAGTATTTGAGTCCAAAGTACTCTGATTTCAGAGCCAGTACTGTTTGTATCATTCTGGGTTTGCACTTCTTCATCCACTCATACCAGTCTGGTTGTACTTGTGAATGATGATATATTTTAAGACACTTGGCTAGGCTCAGGGCTATGCTGCAATAGAAAGTTTATTGGCCCATACAATCGATTAAATCTTGGTCTCCTCAATGCTATGCTCTTGCCAATGGGATCCATCAGGCAGCCACCAACAGAGCTACAGATCATATCTATGTTGCCATCATGGATTATGAATCTGACTTGGTGATAGACAATCTCAGTCTTTAGCCAGAAGCCCAGATTTGGGTCCTAATGGAGAAGGAATTACTTTTTGTGCTACCAGAGGATAAGACTTCTCTGAATGGCAAAATCAAAGCTTATATGAAGACATAGTGTGTTGAAATGACTGTGCAGAAAAAAGCTTGGGAGCAAACAGATCAGTTTTCATGATGTATTTGCCTCCCAGCTTTATTGGAGCCAATATTTTCAACAAAAAGGAAAAATTTGAAAAAATACATATATTTACTGTTCTTATATTATTTTGGCCTTAGAAATAGTCATTTGCATGCTCACCCAGGAAAAATAATAGTTTGTACAGAGCTAAAAAGAAAAGGATGCTATGTTTATTTCTTTTGGTTTTCCTATGAAAGTAAATTAGTGGTGTGGTGGTAGGACTGGTTAAAGTAATTGTTCTAGTGAATATCTGATGCCCATTAACAAGACCACATACTTATTTCCAAAACAGAGGAGAAAAAGGAAAAAATCTTCCAAGTCCTAAGGTCTTTGACCTCCATCTCATGTATACTGCTTATTTTGAAAGTAGGTACCAAATGCTATATGTGCCCATTTTAAAGCTACTACTCCATCTATCACATGTGCATCCACACATAATCAAGTTTCCTGGCATCATTTTGATTTCAGCAATGAATTCATTAGACAACATTTTCATTTTGATTCTATGTCTCCAGATTTTATAGACAGACTAACATGCTGAAGTATATTTTGAATTCTAACAAGGTATTCACATTAACAAAAAAGGGTTCAAACAAACCCACTGCCCATTAAGTTTCTTCCAAGGTTGGCATTTCCTTTCAACTGGAAGAATTATCACAATTTTTAATTAAAAATTTAACTTCATAAATATTTTAAAGCTCTCTCCTTTTGTGAAGAAAGGACAAATAGAGATGCACTATTCTTCAATCCTGGAAAAGGGAAACAATGTGCCTCAATTGACTATAGAGTTAAACCTGAGGGGGAAAAGAATTCCCAAAGCAGAACTGGGAATTTAAACAGAAAGAGAACACTGAGGTGCTAAGGAAATCCTCCTATCTCTCAGCACCCTCTTTTCTGTACACTCAATCACTTATGGATTTGAGAAAGAGCTCTAGGATTGTTTTGCATTTCCTTTTTTTAGAAATTGATATGGTTAATCTAGTCTTATCTTCCTCATTAAAAAAACTAGAAACCATTTCAATGAACTCTTTCTAACATGTTTATCCGAATTCTGTTTCCTCTCTATTGTGGCTACTACCGGTTGCCAGGTAGCAACGAAGGTCTGCTCACACGTGCATCTAATCATTGCTACCATTGTGTGGATGTACTTTTTGTCAAAATTATTTTCATTAGAAATTGAACAATTCAGCTACAGACACATCCACTTTGCTGGCAGGATATTTTTTTTTGTCAATTCACACATTCTGATGATAGATTCAGCCCCACAGAATACTGAGAATGTGATGCTTTTGTCAGAAAACTCCCTCCCTCAGTGTTTAATCCTAAAACTGACTTGTTCATATTCAACTATGATTTCAGCATTTCAGTTCTTATAAAGGAAAGAAACTGTTCTAGGATGTTTGGGGGACATTATGGCTAATAATTGTTATGTTAGATTTCTATAGAGATTTCATTTGCTCTTGTTTGGAATAAGTCTGTAGATCCCATGTTCATTTTAGTGTTCTGCAGGGAGGGAGGGCCATATTTGTTGGTCAGGAAAGCATTTGGCTACTTCTAGTTTTCTCATGAAAACACACTACCTTCCATATGCCTTTACCACAATCAATAGAGCTCTATAGTAAAGTGTAGGCTGGTTTCTCATAAAAAAACCAAATAAAATCAAAACCAAATGCAAATAACAATGTCAAGTTAGGAAAATAGGAAGAGGATAAAAGAACAAGGGAGAAAGACAGAATATATGTAACCAAGAGAGAAAATTCAAATATGTTTAGTTACAAGGAAGCCAGATTTGTTGATTTATTTTGATTTATGCTTTGGACAGTATACTCATTCATTGTTTAAAGCTTCAATTCTTAAGTAGTTTTAGGATTTTTTCCACTTTCGGAGATCACTGTGCAACTTATGAAAGCAGGTGATTACCTGGGCTAGTGCCTGTTCTAGCACTGAGGATTTTGTTTTATTTTTTAATTATATGCAAAATTATGGCCAATATACTTCTCTCTGTTGAAGCAAAGAAGAAGTACATTTCTGGGCAAAGACTTAGTTCGAATCTGATGCTGCTCAGATTGGAGAAATGACATTTTTTAATGAGTCCTCACTCCTTTTAAAAGGTGAGATATTTCTTTATGCTTCTATTTTTTTCTCTCAGCTAGTTTTCCTTGTTTCTTAGTCTAGCTCCCTGATTCATATATGACAGAAGCTGAACTATATAGTCTTTGAAAGTTCCCGTTTTGTCATGCCCTGATAATATGAGACTAGAATTAGCCCTCAGTTAGAGAATAAGAGGGAAAACCTTTGAGAATTTGATCTCATTTTCAAGGGTGTCCAGTTACGGCACAAGTGGATCATGTTATGATAGGACTGCCAGGCAAACTTTTCCCAAGTGGTTGTTCATGTGTGTGTCACTTTAAAGAATATGTGCTCCTTGGAGCAATATTTGGTTATTGTCACAGAATATGTGGTCACAGAATAATTCAAGCCAGTTTCATGTTACTCTCTGGTGGGACCCCAGGTCAAATTTTACCCTTTGTGCTAACATTAAGCTCTAAGGGCAAATTGTGCAAATAGATACTCACAGGCAACTTTCTGGACAGGGGATTTATTATGATATTGTCTCTGGACCTGATGTTCTATGCTAGTGTTTTTATAGGGATGGTTTAGAATTTCTATTCAGCATCCAATATTTTTGCTGACATGTTCAATTGCAATGACATACTATTTTCATCTTGCAAAAAACCCCACAACTGTTTCAATTCTTAGCATAGTTGTTGTGAAGATGGCGCCAAGGCTGTAGCAGAAGACAGTGGAAGGAAATTATACCATAATCCCTTATTTAAGAGCCTGTTTCATGCAGATTACTCAAAAGGCTGCAGTTGAGGGTGAATTGGCAAAGGGAGATGTCTCAGTGATGTACCTGGGTAAGGATGCACATTGTCTTTCCATCCCCTCAAAGCGAAGGTTGTGTGAGCTCCCATCTGGACTTTTTCCAGACACCTGTGGAGAGAAAAGTAATTAGAGATGAAGATCAATTATAGATCCTGGTTACTGACAAAGCATCTAAAAATTATAATCAGTGTACAAATGCTGCTGCTGCAAGCCAAAAATCAACCATGGCAAAGAGGACACTCAGAATGGCTACAAGGCCTGCCAATGAACTTATAAGCTACCTAACAAAAGAGTCAGTTCTTTCTAGGCAAAAATTGGGATCCAAGCAATTCCCATTTCCCATAACCTGTCCTGGAATGGAACCCAGCATTTAAAACTTTTTTTCCCCAAACAATCAAACCAAATAACATGGCAGCTGCCTTCAGGAAAATCTCATTGATTCTACTAAGGGTGTTACTGAACTTCCTCCCTTTTGAATTCTGCAGCACACTTATAACTAATATTTCTTATTTTTAAATTTTTCAGCATTTCTTTATGCTGTGTTGCTTGTTGTCAATTCTTACGTTATATTGCCAAATGGACTTTAAGTGCTTGGAAGGCAGAGATGTCTAATTGCATTAGCACAGTGCTGAGCATGTGGTGAATGGCTCAGTGGCTTACTATAAATACTAATTCATTGACTAAATAATTCCATCTTCTCTTAAATCCACAAATCATGAAGGCATTTCTTCTAAACATATTTCCATATTCATCATGACAGCCATTCTTCTCAAATGAGAAGATCAGAACATAATGTGAAACTAAATATTCATTGATAATATAATAGTGATAGCTAACATTTAGATATTGCTTTGCATATGCTATCTCATTTGATCTTCATAATAATCATGTGAAATAGGTGTTATTATCATTCCTATTTTACAGATGAAAATACTAAGGCTAAGACAGAATAGGTGACTTATCCAGGATCATACATCAAGTACATTTCTAAGGAAGGATTTGAATTTTGGTCTTTCTGATTACTTCTTTGTGAGTCTTCTCTTCAATGATATAAATTTCAACTCATAGATAGTATTTCTGAGTTGCTTTGAACAAAAAAATTCACAATCTCTAAGGAAAATTTGTGATGAATCTCTCTAAACTCAGCTGATTCCTAAAAAAAAATATTGCAGTCCCCCCAAAGCTTTCTCAGCATGACAGTCCAGACCAGAGCTTATGTTCTGCAGGCATAACCTATGAGAACGTAAGGTTAATTCAATATCACACTGAAGCATCAGGATATAATTGAGTTGATACAGATAATAAATAATATTAGAGTTCAGAGAAAGGAATAATTAGCTTTTAATAAGCTTCATGGAAGAGAAATTGAGGTGGGCCTTGTAGGAAGAGTAATAACCATAACAATAACATCATATTTACGTAACATTTTATAGTTTGTCAGTTCCCCAAGTAGGTGTATTCTCATGTACATATACATGCATAAATTTATTTATATATTCACACTATGGAACTAGTATTATTACATAGATGTATATGTTTGCATGCATAGCGCATGTGTGCATATGTGCCATGTGTTATAATCTGTTTATACTCACTATGTAACTTTCCACTTGGGTGATTTATATTTATTTATAATTTAAATTTATAATTATATATTACATATAATTTATAAATATATCATTATTGTGTTAATTTTATAATTTAAGATATATTAAATTTAAATTCTTAAAATGCATTAACCTAAAAAATTTGCTTGGATCATGGAAGTTGACCTAGCTAAGGTTCAGACAGTATTCCTAACTGTTGATGAGAATCAGCACTATGTTGTGAAAAAAATACTGGATTTAAAATCACTGGACCTTGCCACAAATACTGGCTTTGCTACTTATAACCTGTTCAATTGTTGACATGTTATGAACCTTTCCTGGATCTGATTTTCTTCTCTATAAAATTAAGGGTGTGGATAGAGAATCTCTTCTAAATCTAAATCCTCATCATTGTAGCCATTGTTATTATAGTTATCATCATCATCATCATCATTAACCTTATATGGCACTTTAAAACTGACAAAGCATTTATATACATGTTTTCATTTTAACTCCAATAACTAGCAAATTAGTGAGATAAAGTGATTTGCCATACAACTAATACACAACAGGGTCAAGAATTAAACTCAGATCTTTTTTGGATTCTATATTCAATGCTCTGTTTACCTCATGGATTCTCTAAATGCTTAATTTATATTTATATTTTATATTTCAGATACTGAATTTCTACTACATTGCTCTTGGGATGAGCTTCTCAATGAAATCCATAGAAATTTGAGAATTTTTTTTTCTGAGTTGGGTTGATCATACATTGACATAGAGATGAACAAGTAGCCTAATGAATTTTTCATCAATGTCTGGACGCAAAAAAGATATGATAGAAGGGCAATAAGCTGGCAAGGAGTAAGAAGAGACTAGGTTGAGTTACATTTGAAAATCTGTGCTATGCTTTCAAAGTCCTCAATTGTTCATTGTTGGAAAAGTGCTATACTTTTATATCAATATTTAAAATATATTATTTTTAAAAATTTAAATAAATTTTTAGGTTATAACATATACATTTATTTTAAATATATTTTCATATGAGTCATTTTGGTAAAGAAAAATCTAAACAAAAGGGAACTATGAGAAAGAAAAAAAAAGTGAAAATAATATGTTTCAATCTACATTCAGTCTCCATATTTCTTTCTCTGGATGTGGATGGCATTTTTCATCCAAAATTTTTTTGGGATTGCCTTGGATCACTGAATTGCTGAGAAGAGGTAAGTCTGTCATAGTTAATCCTCATATGATTTTGTCATTGTTACATACAATGTTTTCCTGGATCTGCTCGCTTCAGAATCAGCTTAGAATCAGCTCATATAAGTCTTTCCAGGCTTTTTTGAAATCAGCCTGTTCCATTACATTCATATATCAAACCTTACTCAGCCATTTCCAACTTATGGGCATATATTTTCTAATTCTTTGCCACCACAAAAAAGAGCTGCTACAAACATTTTTGCCCATGTGGGTCCCTTTTTCTCTTTCATGAACTCTTTGGGATACAGATCTAGTAGAGACACTGCTGGATCAAAAGTTATACAGTTAAGTATACGAAGCATAAGTGGTCTTTATCATATTACCAATGATAACTTGAATGCGAAAAATTGCACAAAAGACATTTTGGAGATATGTGGGAAGAAGAAAGGCAGTTGATTAGTTATATAATGGAAAATGTAATGGAAAATGTAAATATGCAAGAACTACACAGATGAAAAAGTGTCCAGGGCTTATGATTAACATTGGTAGAAGGAGTGTCTATACTCATAAAGTCACAGACTCACTAAATTCATATTTTAATGAGTAAATATCTTATTTATATTCTACAAGCTTTTTAACAACTCTTATAATTGTTTCACAAGAGGAGCTCAACAGACTTTAAGGATAATGATAATGAAAACATTCATTTTTTAATGTTAGAGGTGGTGGTCCTATAGGTTGTAGTCTTGGTTGTAAGGTTGTAATGAGACATATACACTTTTTTTTTTTTTGCTGAGGCAATTGGGGTTAAGTGACTTGCCCAGGGTCACACAGCTGGGAAGTGTTAAGTGTCTGAGACCAGATTCGAATTCAGGTCCTGCTGACTTCAGGGCTGGTGCTCTATCCACTGTGCC
>JAJPUD010000325.1:249761-271862 GCA_023553655.1 Myrmecobius fasciatus
AATTCAGGTCCTGCTGACTTCAGGGCTGGTGCTCTATCCACTGTGCCATCTAGCTGCCCTGATATATATACTTTTCAAGTCAGTAGAGATATGAGAGGATATCTAGTCCAACTTGCACCTAAATGAGCATTTTCCTCCTTATATATACAAGCGGCCATCATAACTTTTCTTAAAATCTGTTAGTAAGAGAAAATGTATTATCCCAAAGATATTCCACTATCTTCTTGAATACTTTTATTTGTTAGGAAATTTGTCTTAGCAAGTCTAAATTTTTTGCAACTATCAACCACTACTATAAATCATGTCCTCTGAGTCCAAGCAGAAACCTAAGACCTCTTTCACATGAGCATCCTTCAAATATCCAAAGGCAGCCTTCATGCCCTTCTAGAACTGAAGGTTACATCAAATGTGGTTTTCCCAGGGCAGGCTGTAGTGGAACTATCACCTCCTACCTCTATAGTTACAGACCTCACTTCTCTTTTAATCCACCCTAAAATTCAGTTGAAATTTTTAGTTATTAAAACATACCCATATATTGATCTTTGAACTCATTAAAACTCTAAGAACTTTTTAAAATAAATTGTTGTCTTCCCACAATACTCCATTTTGTGTCTGGGAAATCATTAAGTATATTGCAGGGTACTAGAGATTGACATTTACAAAAGGACACCTACTACAAAAATAAGGGCAGACAGAGCTAGAGTAGAAAAAGGTGCTTTAGGAGGGGGTGGAAGAAAGGAAAAATTCAGGTTATGTATAATCATGGTTCTTTTTTGTGCTGTTACTAACAAAAGTTAGGGTTAGGTTTGCTCAAAGGAACAATAAGGAATTTGTGAGGAACCTTTCTCGTTACAAAAAAGTCAGACATTTTAATCCATTGAAAATTGAATTATTTTAAGAAACTTTATCTTACTTCCTAGCCTCCAACTGTTTTCTTAAAAAAAAGACACAACACAACTTGGATGTAATGCCTTAAATACATAGTTGAGAGAAATAATCTTGACTTAAGTCATTACAGAAACCCAGAATTTTCCCATAACATTGTTATATTAGAGCACACAATTGGGTTTCAAATATATTTATCTTTCCATCAATGATGTAGCTTAAGAAGTGATATGTTCAAAATAACTTAAAAAAGCTTGACTTGGTGTGCTTTCAATATGGCAACCCTACTTGGCAAGATTATGAAAGCTTATCAGGAGGGCTCCATGTTAGGTATGAATATTGAATTAAGAAGCTTTTAGTCCGTAGGAGTCCTCCCAATTCCATTCACTCAATGCATGCTAAAGGCCTGGGTGTTAAGAGCCTTGTTAAAATGAGGCTATTAGTCTTTTCTCCATAAATGTAAAGAGCTTGCTGTTTGCATTCAGGGCTCCTTACATTAGTATGTATTTCTATCTTGGCATTGCTAGAATCAGCAATTTTATAAAGCAATATAGTAAGAGGCCATTTAACCCCCCTATTTCTCCCATTTGCAGATTAATGGCAGAGGGGAGATTTAATGCCTTTTCAAACATTTTTAACAATTCATTAAAAAGAAAAGAATAAATCATGCAGGGTTTTCGGAAAATATCTGATTGTAAAAAAAGGGGGAAACAATTGAAAATTAACATGTTTTTCACGTTCTACAGGTTAGAACACATTTCTGACAATCTTGTAATTTATGCACCATACGTCAATTTTGCTGAAGAGATTTAAAAGCTGCTGTGATGGAAAGGCTGTGCAGAGAGTTGCAATAAGGCTTATTCACCTGTACATAACATCCTCATTTACAAATATGTCTTGCTCAGATCCATTACAAAAAAATGAGTCCCGTGATGCCAGATACATCATAAGATTAAAATCCATGGTATAACATTTTAGAGGCTATTTTGGAAAAAAGTGTATTTCATTTAGTATTGGTAGACTGCCATTGCAAAGCAACAATCCATACACCTGCTGTGGAAAAAGCTCTAAACCATCTGAACTGGAAGAATTTTAGGAAAGAACTTATTTAAATAGGGTTAAAGACATTCAGAAAATAATCAGCTCATCTTGGAGCACATTCCAATATGAAGACATTCTAAAATAAGGGTACTCAGAACCATTATTGGCCATTTAGATACCTGGAGTGAACTGCTCAGTTCACATCCACAAATGAATTCTATAATTCACCAATGAAAAAATAATACAAGAAATAATTGATCCAAACAAGATAGAGAGAACATTATGAAATGGAAAATGGGATAATTTTGATATTAAATTTAAAAAATTTTGCACAAAATCAATGCTACCAAAATTAGAAGAAAGCAGAAAAGTAGAAAAAATTATAACAAGTATTTATGATAAAGGCTTCATTTCTCAAATAGAAAAATGAGTCAAATTTATAAGAATTCAAGTCATTCTTCAAACAATAAATGGTCAATGCATATGATCAGGCAAATTTCAGAGAAAAAAATCAAAGCTATCTACAATCATATAAAATGGTCTAAATTATTATTGATTAGAGAAATGCAAATTCAAATAACTCTGAGGTACCTCTTCACACCTATTAAATTGCCTAATATAACAGAAAATAAAAATGACAAATGTTGGAGGAGGTGTGGGAAAACTGGAATACTAATGCACCTTTGGTCGAGTTATGAACTGATCCAACCTTTCTGGATATCAATACGGAACTATACCCAAAGGGCTATAAAACTGTGCATTTCCTTTGACCTAGCAATACCACTGCTTGGTCTGCATTCCAAAGAGATTTTTTTTAAAAGAGAAAATGACCCATTTGTGTAAGAATATTTATAGTAGTTATTTTTGTGATAGTTAAGAATTGGAAATTAAAGGGATGCCCATTAACAGGGGAAAGACTGAACAAAATGTGGTATGTGATTGTCATGGGATATTATTGGGCTATAAATATGACAAGCAAGATGATTTCAGAAAAACCTGGAAAGACTTGCATGAACTGATGCAAAATGAAGTGAGAAAAACTAGGAGAATATTATACACAGTAAGAGCAATATTGTATGATTATCAACTGTGATGATAATCAAAAGTGATTAGAAACAGAACATTGTATACAGTAAAAGCAATAATGTACAACAAAAAACATGAATCATTTAGCCATTCTCAGCAAAACAATAATCTAAGACAATCCCAAATGATTCATAATGAAAAATATTATCCACTTTTAGAGAAAGAACAAATGGCATCTGATTACAGACTGAAGCATAATTTCTTTTTTCCTTCCTTCCTTCCTCCTCTCTCCTTCTCTTCTTCCCTCCCCTTTTCTTTCTCTTTCCTTCTTCCTTTCTTCCTTTTCTTGTTTCTTTCTTTCCTTCTTTCTTCCTTCCTTCCTTTCCACAAAATGACTAATATGGAAATGTGTTTTACATGATTGCACATATATAACCTATATAAAATTGCTTACCATCTCAGAGAGAAGAGCAGGCAGGGAGGAAGGGATAGAATTTGAAACTCAAAACTTAAATGAAAAAAGAATGCTAAAATTATTTTTTCATGCAATTTGGGAAGAATAAAATATATATAAAATTTGTAATTGAGACAAATTTATTTAACCTGCAGGGAGAAATCGGTTATTACAGAGGTTTACAGATGAATACTATAAACAATGGCTATTACTGCAGTAATAAAGAAGTATATGCATCTAATTTTTGTGTCCTATAACTATCAGTCTCCTGGGACAAATCCCAATCACTCTGCCCTAGATATGGCTTTATGAGGAAAATGATAACACTTTTTCAAAGGAGAATCTGATCTAATTAAACTGCTAAGTTCATTCTCATCAGGAATGTGATATATATGTGTAAATACACATAGTTATAAATATGGCATGTATAGAATCAGAGAACTTACAAAGATTCAATTATTTGTGCTGTTCTGATTTTTCCTCATTTTATTTAAACTATTCAGTAATCTCTAAATAACTGGGTATTCCAGTGATAGACAAGCTTGCCACATCTGCCAATTTTTAAAAATAGCAAATGTAGAAAGTTCAACTTATTAACTAGTTGTGGGTATATGTCTGTGCATCTGTCTGTATGGGGGGAGGGTCTGAACTTGCGCTTTCACCACCTTAGAGGGTTTTTGATGTAGAAGCTTTTTTCATAGATACAAATGAGTAACTCATCATCTTTTAGGACTTATTGAAGTCACATATGTCAAGTGACTTATCTGTCCATGGTCACACAACTAATACATATAAAAGAATTTGAACTTAAGTGTCTTTCTCATCTAAGGCTAGCCTTTTATATCCTACACTATGCTGCTTCTCATTGAATACATTTACTTCATAAAAGAGTTTCAAAGTTCACAAGAAATGCTTGCTAGCTTCATTACTTATAGTAACTGAATATTTATTCAGGTAACCTATAATTAATTGTCTCTGGATATTATCTTTTCAAAACCTTTATATAGGTTACACAATAATTACTCAATACCTACCATGAATAACAACAAAGTTAACTGTACCTGTTTGAAAATATTAAGTATTTACTAGGTCCTTATGAAGTAAAACTTATACAATCAACATTTATGAACATTAGTCTCTCAATAATCTGAAATATCTGTTTTCTGATCTCTAAAACAAACAAACAAACAAAAAAAACCCCAGCAAATAAAATCAGTTATCTCCTGCCCAGCTCTGTTTGTGTCTGTGGCCTAAGATACAGTTACCATAGAAACTGATTGTGGATACAAATTTGGCTCCATCTATCAGATGAGTCTCAGCTCCTCCTGTTGTTAATACTGTCCAATAAGCCTGAAAAGCAAACTCTGGCTCTATGTCTTTAATTAAAGAACCAGCCGCGTTTTCTTTCCCCATCTGTCTATCCACAAATAAAGATGTTGTTGCATTGCCTGCAATGTAAAACCAGCCTTGAAAGAAAACAACACAGATCTGATGAAAAGGAAAATTACTGCAAAAACTGGTCCCCTGAAATCTGCAAGAGGTTAACTTGTCATGTATGTTTTAGGAGCAGAGTAAGCAATGGCTTAGGGGTCTTGGGTTAATTGCATTAAACATTGGCTATTGGTAATCACTGCTTATTCAATTTGGTTGGAAATCTGCTATTTTTCTTGAATGTAGTTTTTAATCACTTATTCCTCTGATGTTTTCATTTATTTTACTGTGGAACAATATTGATCGTGGACTATACTACTAAAAGAAAAAAAAGGTGACCCACAAAATATCCTTAGTTCTACAAGATGCTTTAAGTGATTTTAATTATGTGCATTTCTGATGAGTTCACAGAGATTAATTCTATCAGCTGATCAGCCCTACAAGACATTCACAGCCTTGTAGAATAGGTGCTATTATTATGTCCATTTTATAGATGAGGAAAGTGAGCCTTAGAGAAGTTAAATGGATCGTCCAGGATCACATAGTAATTACCTTTGGCAGAATTCAAGTCCAGGGTTTAGTGATTCTAAGATAATCTAGAAATTAAGTTTTTAAAAATAAAAATTCATACATTTTAGAGCCTGTAGAATCTATTTTTTAACATGTGAGTTAATCTGATTAAGAACTAGTTGGTTCCACCTTTTCAGCTAGGAATAAAAAATAGCTTTTAGTGTGACTCTGTAATTGACTCAGTGACTGGCAATATGTAAAAATTTTCATCTCTTGCTGCTTTGCAAAGTACAAAGATAGGACCAAATAATTAAGAAATCAGTTTTCAGTTTTCACTGATATTACAAATTAGATTTCATAAGTACTTTTTCTGGGAGAGGTGTTGTTATTCACTTGAATAACTTTCTTCTTCTTAAATTTTTGGGACAAATAGCACTCTCTGGAGAATTTTAACTTATCTTTGAGACTGAAAGTTCTAAATTCTGTCCTCATTCTGTACAAGCTTGGTATTACTGAAAATTTTAAACAATAAAAAAGAAGAATTTTATATAGTAGTTTTTAAGAGAATCCCTTATAAAAGGAATATCTAACCAAGCTATGTTAAGGTTTTCAACTTTAATGAAAATGAAAACAATTTTGATATTAGTTTAATATTTAGCGCTTCATGATACAGCACTCAAATACCATGGGGACTTCACATTCAATCATGCAAAAGCAGCAAAGGAGTTCTTTGGTTTTAGACTTGATCACTATACCATGGACATGGAAGTCTTCAACAAATTTCTTACATGTATATATTCACAGATACCCAATATGTACTATTTAATTCAATACTATTCATTCTCTAAAAATCATTCCACTTTTATGATGGAAAGATTTCCTAGCATCTTATAATGTACAGAGTCAGAGAAAGAAGAGAGAGAGATCAGAAGGGGCAGGGAATGGAGGATAGGAAAGAGGAGGAGAGAGAGAGAGAGAGAGATGAAAAAGTCTGAGAAGAGAGAGACAGATGAGAGAGGCAGAGAAAGATAGAGAAAGGTACATACAGAGGCAGAAAAGCAATGAGTGGACAGAGAAGCAGGGACAGAGAGATTGAGCTGCAGAAGAGAGAAGATGGAGGAAATTGAGGAAGAGACAGAAAGACAAAGAGATTTAAGCTTCTTTAGGACACACAAATTCCTAGTTAAATTTCTGTTCAAGGCACAAAGTCAGTTGCATAATGTCCTGCTATGGATCAGGACAGATACTGTTGGGGGTATGATATAAGTTTGATTGGTTTACAGTGGCTGTCAGGGCACAGACATGGGAAGAACAGAGCTGGGATGGTTGCTGTCCTTTGTAATCAAAGAGGACCAAAGTGACATCACTTTGTCAGAGTAAATGGACAGTGTATCTGACTATGCATGGCTAATCAGACTAATAGGAGCTTGGAGGGCTCCACCACAGGTCAGTTACAAATAGTCCTTATGACCATTTGAGAGGAAAATGTCTCTAAATTTGCTCATTTTATGTTTCTTTTGAGATACAATTCAGCTTTGCTCATAGAGCACAGAATCTTCTAGGATGTGAGCTTGTTGGGTCACATTCCAAAGAGAAAACTAGAGCCTGTATGGGAATTCAAAGTAAGTAACTTGACAAGCTTGCAGGAAAAGCATCAGAAAGAATGGTCAACACATAGAAATTGCCCAGAAAGAGCAGTTCCTCTGAATAAAGCTATGAAGAATGGCAACTTTTTCTCAGTCCAGGGTTACTTAAACAGTTCTACCCTTGGACTGAAACTTCTCTTAAAAGACCAGGGTTTCTACAGTGGCTTGGGCTCCCCTGAAGGAAAGGAATTCTAATTTGTCATTAGTCTTTATTGTCCATGTTTGAGAAGAGAGAAGTAGCCCCAGATCAAATGATGACTCAGTTTATAGAGTTGATGTTCTGCTTTGGTATGGAATAGTAAGTTCTCAAGGGAAAAAGTCCAGCTGGTTGGAAGAGCCCCTCTTTCCTTGCCACTAGGACTAATATTCCCTGGACTCATCGATGAGGATAGAGGTTTGGGGCACTAATGAGCTTTTATCAAATACTAATTCTACTCCCAACTATTTAACAGCTAAATTATACAAAAATCATGTGGCTCTCCCCCCTGCACCTAGTCCAACCAAGTATGTAATCAAATGAAAATGAATTTATAAATTAAAAAATTTCCCCAATGTAAGAGAACCAGTGTATGACTTTTAATTGATTGTTTCAAGCGTTTAGAACCCTCTTTAAAAACGAAATCTTTTGTGTTAAAAAGCATGTTGTAAAATACTAAAGCCTATGGAACTAATGAAATCCCCTTTCTATGCAGATTATACTTTAATTAAGCAAGAAGGGAAGTTGAGAGGAATGAGTGAATGAGATACAAGTTGGTTGTCATGGGAACCTGAGCCTGATTGGAAGAAGACTATCACCAAATATGATAAAAACTCAGTTACCTTTAGCCTTCTCTATTTGCTTGGCCATTGACAGAGACAAGACATAGGGATTTGATATAGCCAAACCACAGAGTGAAGGAAGCTTAATTTCCCCTTTGAGAGACTGGATTAGCAGAATTCAGGCATGGATTAAATCCTATCTACGGCAATTAGAATAAGTAGATAATTGATGGATTTGGTACCTAATGCAGAGGAGAATGGGGTTGGGAGGGAGGTCAAAGTATCAAGCTTTCATGGCATGGAAGTGAAATTCAGAAGAAGCTCAACTGTAGTGAATATAGATCATGAAGATTTCTGATTCTACAAAAAGAATTAGGGTCAGCTTTTAGGATTGAGAATTAAGCCCTAAATTAGATTAAACAAGAGCTATTAACTATTTAAAACTAGTGGAAAAAAAGAAGACATTTAATTTGTTCTGAGATATTTGCATTTGTTTAAATCATATTCTATGGAATATTTTGATTTGTCTATAAAATAAAGATGGAGATTAAATATTATGTTATGTTAATAAAGAATCACATTTTAAAGAAAAATCCTAAGAGACAGGATTGCATTCTATATCATTACTTTCAACTATTAATGAGACAAAAGTCCCATGTTTTATGAGACTTAATAAATATGTTACTCAAATATTTGCATTCTTCTGACCTTTTAATTTCCTTCAAAATAAAGTTAATTTTGAGTTTTATTAAAATGATAACTCGGATATAAATGCTGATTAATAGTGAGTATTTATATATCATTTTAGGGTATAGAAAAACACCCTACATATATTATTTCATTTTATTACTGCAACAATTGGGGAGGTAAGTGCTACTACCCCCATATTATAGATGAATTCCAGAATCATATAGCTAATATGGATCTGGAGCCTAATTTAAACTAGGGACTTCCTGATACCAAATCTCATACTTTTCCCACAGCTACCTATGTGTCAAACTAACTTGTATTACAAATGAGTTGTTAGAAACATTCATCACGTAGGGAACATAATTCATTATGTATTTGTTTAAGTATTAGGAGATATCTATAGTTGGAAAAAAATTGGAATAGGAGCAATCCCAAAATACTGGAAATCAAATAAAGGAGTATCACAGCTAGAAGACACTGTAAGAGCATGGTGCAGTAGAAGGAATGACGAATTTAGTGTCAGAGAATCTGTTTGCATCTTGGCTCTAACTTTAACTACCTGTGCATCTTGGACAAGCCATTTAATTCCTGTTGGTCTCTGTGAAATTGAGGAGGTTGGAGTAGAAGTTCTTAGAGGTATCTAATGTTAAAGTGAAAGAATTCTCTGTAAAGTCCAATGCTTACATGATATAGCTGCTCATCAGCATTTTGCTTTCCTTCTATTCATCTTCCAGGCATTGCAATTTAACTAAACAACATGAATCAGCAAACTAAGGGATCCTGCTTCAGTAGCATTAATCTCATACAATTTGTCATTCATTCTTATAGGGCAAACCCAACAGACCCTCAACATGAGCAGTATACCACTATGATGATATATTAAAAGGTATGGTAAAAATGACTTCAAGAAAGAGAATGCATGAAAAAAAATTAATGTCAAGCTTAGGTTGTAAGGATGCTCTCTTCCTTCCTCCTTCCTCTTCTTCCTCCCCCCTCTCTCTATGTTAAGGTATGCAATTTGAAGTTAAATCTCTTAGAGATAACCTATAGCTTTATGACTTTCCTACTGAAGTCATTGATCCATCAGTCAATAAATGTTTATTAAGCATTTGGTATATAGCAAATGCTATAAACCATACACTGAGCTAAACATAGGGGATACAAAAAAGTGAAAGAAAGTCCCATGTTCCTAAGACTCTCACAATCTAATGAGGGAGACAAAGTAAACAAATATATTCAAATAAGTTATACAGGACAAATAGGAAATGACCAAAAGAAGAAAAATAGTAGAATTAATTGAGGTTGAGAAAGGCTACTTGTAGAAGATGGGATTCTAGTTGAGACTTGAAGGAAAGCAGGGAAGCTAATAGGCAGAAATGAGGAGGGAAAGTGTTCCAGTCATAAAAGATAGACAGAGAAAATGCTCACAGTCAAGATACCTAGTTTCTTATTTGTGGAACATCAAAGAATCCAGTTATCACTGAATCAAAGAATATGTGGTGGGAGGAAGGCCTAAAATGACCGGAAAGTTTGAGGGCAAGGAAACTAGATTATGAAGGGCTTTGAATGTCAAATAGAGGATTTTGCATTTGATTCTGGACATGATAGGGAGCCATTAGAATTTATGGCATATATATGTGTGGGTGACATGGTTAGAACTACACTGTAAGAAAAGTAATTTGGAGACTGAATGGAGGATGGAGATCTAAGGCAGCCAGACTCACCAGCAAGCTATTGAAATTGTCCGAGCTTAAGGTGCTGAATCCAACAGACAACCAGGTTATAGTTGTATCAGAGAGAAGGGGATATATTCAATAGATGTTGCAAAGATAAAATTAACAGGCTTTGCCAACAGACTGGATATGAGGGGTAGGGTGTGAGACAGTGAGGATTTGAGGAATACACAACTAGGTTGCAAGTCTGATGGACTTGGAGGATAGTCTTGCTCTCCATAGTAATAGAAGTACTTAGGGGGGTAGGTAAAGGGAGTGTTAAGGAGAAAAAGAAGTTCAGTTTTCATGTTGAATTTAAGTTTGAGATGTTTGAAAGGCAATTGGAGATGGGAAATTGTAGATCAGCAGAGAGGTTAGGGTAGGATCGATAGCTCTGAGAATCAATAGCGCAGATGTGGGAATTAAACCTATGAAAGTTGTTAAGTTCACTAAGTGAATTAGTATATAGGGAGAAGAGAAGAGGTTCTAGGACAAAATCCGGTGGTACATCTATGGTTAGTGGGCATGATCTGGATGAAGAGGAAACTAAAAAGTGGACTGATAAGTAGGAAGAGATCCATGAGAGAGTGGAGTTTTGAAAATCTAAAGAGAAGAGAAAATCAAGAAGAAAGTGATTCACAGTTTCAAAAAGCTATCAAAGGGTCAAGAGAATGAAGACTGAGAAAAAGCTATTGGATTTGGCAATTAAGAAATCATTGGCAACTTTGGAAAGAACAATTTCAGTGGAATGGTGAGGTCAGAAGCCAGATGGTAGTTAAAGTGAATGAGAGGAGAGAATAATAGTCTTTTGAAGGATTTTAGATACAAAGGGAAGATAAGATATAGAATGATAGGAGAAATGGAGGAATCAAATGAGAGGGTTTTTTTGAGAATAGGGAGACATGGGATTGTTTGTAGTCAGCAAGGAAAGCCAGTAGATGGGGAAAGATCGAAGATAAGTGAGAAAGAGGGGACAACAGAGGGAACAATCTGTTGGAGAAGAAGGGATGGAATAAAAGAATTTTTGCAGGTGAAGGGAGAGCCTTGGAAAGGAATATGGCCACCTATTTTTTTTTAATTGAGTAAAAGAGATAGTGATAGAAAGCACAAATGATACAATTTAAGGATATGGGGATAAGAGGGAGCTCATGGCAAATTATTTTAATTGTTTCTGTAAAATATGAGACAATACTTTCAGTTCAAAGAATGGGAAGTGGGGCATGGATGGTTTGAGGAGGGACTAAAAGGCTTGGAAGAACTGCTGTGAAAAGTGAGATAGTGAATTGATAAAGGAGAAGTAAAAGATTGCTGAGGAATAGCCAATTGAAGTTACATAACAAAATTTGTAGTGTACTCAGAATGTTTGTGCAATTTTCTCTATCTATATTCAGCTGCAGGTGTATAGATTTGAAGACAGCAGACAGTAGGAGTCATATAAAGATAAGATTTGGCATGGTACAATCAGTGATATAACAAAGGAGCCAGGCACTGAAGAAATGACAGTATGGAGTTAAACTGACTTATCCAGGGGTGAATCAAGATAGGGAAAGGAGGAGAGAGTGGCCAGTACAGGAGAGATGGCCTGGGAGAAAACTGAGGAGTCAATGGATTGAAGGTCATGTTGTGGATGAAGAATAGGATTTGGTAAAGAAAGGCAGAGGGGGAAAGGTGGAAAGCCAATATATTATGGTCAAATAAGGGGATTTTGGAATTCTTTAACATAGAAATGGTGGTGCATTTGTGGGTAATGGCAATTTCAAGAATATGATTGATTATCTTTGTATGTGATTGAGATTAGATGGAAGAGTGGATCATGGAGAATGAATAGGTTAAAGAATTGAATGGTTAAAGTGTTTGAGGGAGAAACAATAAGTATCTTGGAGTCTCCTAGAAGGAGGGCAGAACAAAAAAAAAAAACTGAATAGCTACTGAATTTGTTGAGGAAGGAAAGGGAGTGATCTAGAGGTCTGTAGACAATAGCAAGCAGGATTTTGAATGAATGATAGATATAAACTGTATGGATCTCAAAGGAGGAAGAGTTACTTAGTGATGAAGGTGGGGGAGAATCTGGAAGTAGCAATGGGGAAAAGGAATATTCTTACTCCTCCACCTTGATCAGTGAACCCAAAGGAAGGAATGAAGATATAAGGTAGCCAGGGAGACTGTCCAGAGAGTCTAAAAAGACTCAAGTCTAGATTGGCCACACAATGGTAAATTTTTAGCCAAAGAAACTCTTTTCTCCATAAAAACTCTGCAAAATAGTTACGTAATGATGAAGTTGCAGAAAAAATATTCAACCTTGATAAAATAAAAGCTCTGAGAAGTAGTGGAATATTTGATTAACCAAAACTCCCTATTCTTGCACCAGAGTGAGTCATAGAAAATTTACCACAGAGACTAATTTTATATAATGCTTATTTTCAAAGTCCTAGATATGTGATTATTTTAAGTCAGAATTTAAAGGGTTAGATTTGATATAATCATTTAATTGGCCATTGATTCATCCACACTGAAGTCATTACTACATTCTTCAATTTCACCAACATAATTTGCTTCCAATTTATCTTTTATCTGGATGCTAAATGTCCAAGTGCTGTGGAAATGTCGCCAAAATAAAATGCTCTTAGATTTCTAACACACTGGACACAAACCCACAGAAGATTGTTTAGGAGTAAAATAGCACTTGCCATCTGGCAGATAGGATTGGTTTTCGCAAAATTAATGTCATTCTTGCTCTTCAAGTACCATTTTCTTCCTCTCATAATTTCCATTAATAGAGGAAGTTTCTACAGTAATTTCGACATTCTGCAAAACCACCAAGGCTTCTATTCACCTTTTAATCAAAATAATGACACCGGACGGAAAGGAGGGCATAAGTTGAAAGAGGGATGTAGAAACTGCCTTTGTAACCCTGGGGTGATAATCTCCTTTATTTTATCACAATCAATCCCCATGCACTACTCAAGGGACTGATGGCACCATGTACTGTGACTATTCTATCAGCTAGATCTCACTGCTTTGATTTCAGTAGGACAGAAGCCTCTGAGTTTGTATAGAGCAGGGAATAAACTCAATAATATACAAGGATCATGTTTAGTAATTTATCTAAGGAGGGAAAAGTGGAAAAGAATGTTAAAAATGAAGAAGAAAAAGATGAGTGGATGTAAGACATAAGCTGTGGTCCTGTCAAAGAAGGTAATTGCATAGTACTTTAAGTTGAGGCTTTTAATAAGAGGAAGTGATAGACCAGCTGCAAATAATACCAAAAGCCTGTCAATTTTCACTTTTTAAAAAATTATTATACTGCTATAAAACCAAGAACTCTGCACAGCATATAAAATTATGCAAATATATATACAGTGCCAGAAATTGTTCTTATATCAGCAAAGAACTATATATCATAAAGGACAGAGCAAAAATAGTTAAGTGCTAGTGAAGAAGATATTGAACTCATTTTTAACTGGACTTCTAAGAAGGCTATCTGGAACTTCCCTTAAATGATAATTGCTGATACTAAAAAGAGGAAAATTTGTTTGCAAGTAGATCTCTACTGAGAGTTTTCTCCCCATCCCTGCTACCTAAGTTCCTTTGAAACAGTGAATGGCAACATCAAAGTCTCATTCTTTGCCTAAGATGAGTGTGGAGGCATTTCACCTCACTCACATTTTGCTTAGACTAGATTGTTATGTAATGTTCATGTAGCCATGGGTTGAGATCTGAGAAAGGAAGGTGCATGAGCTTGAGACATGAGGAGCAGATATAGAGTTTATGTTGGGGGGGTGGGATGGGAAATCAGAGAAGGACAGGAAGCATGCCTATAAGAAGTTTATATTTAGTCAGATGTCTTTATGTAGTTGGTCTGAACTACCTGTGAATACTTTGATAATTCAATGGATTTGTTGATTTATCAGAAATTGGTTCACTTTTTATCAGGTATACAACCTAGTACAATCCATCTCTCCATATCTTCTCATTCTGTGAAGCTCTTATTTATATCTTAATATAAATCCTCCAAAAAAGATCAATACAACAGCCTGAAGGCCTTTTTTCTGGATCTAGAATAACTTGTGAATATCAGGGCCACACTTGGGCTATTAATCTATCATCATATTTTTCTTTTTTCCTTCAAAACTTCTGTATTGTTTGTTTATTTTAAACAGACCAGATTCATGAAATTAAAACACATTTTAAATATGAGATTTTCATTTCCTAGTCAAGAATTAAAATGATCACTTCCACAGCACTGAGTCATTTTGTAAGGAAAATGCCCCAACAGGATGCATTCCTTGATGAGTGCTCACTTTCTGTATAATTCATTCCCCTTGTTCTATTGTTTTTGAATTCAGTTAAATTTAATTGGATATTCAGCTCCTTCCTCTGTCTCAGGCTCAGCTTGTCAACTCACCAATTTAACACCTGGTTTAATTTCTATGTTAAAAAAAAAAAATCTAAAGACTGACTGGGTTATTTCTCTCCCTAGTGGCAGCTGGGTGGCAATGTAGAGTGCTAGACCTGAAGCCAGGAAGATCTGAATTAAAATCTGGTATAGTTAGGCAAGCCATTTAACCTGTTTTTCCTCAATTGTAAAATGGGGATAATAACAGCACCTATTTCCCAAAGTTGTAAGAATCAAATGGGATGATATTTCTAATGAGTTTAACAGACCCTGGCATGTAGTAAGCATGTAATAAATGACAGCTTATTTTCTTCGTTTCAAGTCAGCAAGGTAAATAAGGCCCAGGTATCTTTACTGGTCTGTATGACCAGCCATAAATGGTTGCTTGTAGTGCAAGACAAGTACAGGCTAAATTAGATTAACATCAAAGAGATGGTCTTGGATAAAGTCAGCTACACATGTTTCAGGGACCCAAGAAGAGCTTCCCTTTGGATTGCTTATATAGGATTCCTGGGTCTTGATTGCATAGATCAGTAAGGTTGATTGATATGGTGTTTAAAAACCACCTCAAAACAAAACAAAGCAAAACCAAAGCCAAAAAACAAAATCTCTAACATATTTAGAACTAAGTTTTTAATTCTTGGAAATATGCCACTAAATTTCATAAAATCACTACCTCAGCAATCTATTACAGAAAATGTCTACATCATGCATGTATCTGAACAAATGGAGGAATATGTTTTTTAAAAGGTCACAGTCTAAAATATGTTTCTTTTTTAATGAAATAAATTTTAAGAGATGTACAGTATGGTTTACAAACATGGAGGTGAGGAAGGGAAAAAAATGGAACTTAACCAAGGACTAAGCTGGATTTAGGGCAGCTAGATGGCACAGTGGCTAAAGTTCCAAGTTCACAAGTAGGAAGACTCATTTTCCTGAGTTCAAATCTAGCTTCATACTCTTTTGAGCAGTGTGACCTTGCATCAGTCACTTAACCTTGTTTACCTCAGTTTTCTCATCTGTAAAATGAACTGGAGAAGAAAATGGCAAACTACCTCAATATCTTTGCCAAGAAAAGCCCAAATGGGGTCACAAAGAGTCAGACATGACTGAAAAATAACTGAATAACCACCACAATAAAAGGCTAGACTTGTTACCAGGTAGCTTTCTTCTGCATGGTGCTGGTACTCATGCATCTGGGCTGGGAAAAAAAAGAACAGACACAGATTTATTTTTGTTCTGATCAGCTTTTAAGTCTGTCTCCCTTTCTTCTCTCTTTGACCTTAATCAGCGTTCAAATTTGCTTCAGAAGAGTTCCTTCTTCAGCACCCAGATGGTTCCAAATCATCCTGGTTGGCTTGGCTCAAGAAGGCTGATTTCTTTCAGGTGTTGTTCCAAAAAATATATTAGATGCCATTTAGTTCCCTTTTGCGAATTGTTCTTTAAGCTCACCAAAGCTCAAAGAAAAGTTATACCTGCCACCTAGAGAGTGTAACCCTGAGCAGCTATTCCTGCATAGGTGGTGGTGGTGATGATAGTAAAGCAGGAGCCAAGATGGTTTGAGGGTAAAGTAGGGAGAAGATTGGCAGACAGAAGGGAGCAGCCATCATTCCTTACTCTTAATACATAGCTGTTTCACCTGCTTTTCTGATCATACATAAATTAATAAATGAAAAAGAATTTTAGCAGCTAGAAGACTCAGTGGATAGAGCACTGGACTCGGAATCAGAAAGATGAGTTCAAATCCAGCCTTGGACACTGACTAGCTGTTTGACATGGGCAAAAGACTTCATTCACTTTGACTTAATCCACTGGAGAAGGAAATGGCAGACCACTTCAGTTTCTTTGCCAACAAAATCCCATATGGGATCACAAAGATTTGGACATGACTGAACGATAACATGTGGAGAGCCCTGGGGATACAAATAAAAAATGAAGACAGCTTCTGTTCTTTAGGAGCTCATATTCTAATAAATACGTATTCTTGATTGTGTATTTTACACTGTCTTCTTGCATATAAATCATCATTGATCATAGGGCTACAGCTTAGTTATGGATCTTTCCATTAATTTATGTCAACCATGGTATGCATGCGGGAGATTTAAATACTTTTTTTTTTTGACTAAGTGAAAGAGGAGATACTGTGCCTGAATTTGCTTAAACTGGGACCTAGTGAAGATCTTAGTTTAAAAAGGTCAAGGTTTTCTATTGCATTCAAGGCCATCTCCAGTCATACTGATCTATATCTGGCCACTGGATCCAGATAGCTTTGGAGGGGAAAGTGACACAGGTGACCTTGCACAGTCTTACCTCACTTAAATCCAATTTACTCGAATGTCATAGAATGGTCCTCTTTGAGAACGAAAGACAACAACAATGGGTCAGCTATACACTTGATTTTTCTGAGCTCATATGTTCAATAATTGAAAGAAATAGAGCATCAGTGGGCAAATACTGGTATTAGAAAGATGGCATTTTATAGGGACAAGCAGGTTAGGATCATCAACAGCGCTATGAGATTTCCAAAAGTGGTAAATCTCTACCTTCTATTTATTTTAACCTCCAACCCACTCTTCATGTATAGCATCCATGTATTCCAAGATACATGTACTGATGAACTAACTCAATGGTTTCCCCAACTCACTGCATCCACTTAAGAAAAAAAATCTTGGAATAGCTAGTTTGATCTCTTTTGATTGACTATGCATGCTATTTAAAGTCTTGTAGTAATGCAATCAGTACAATGTCACTCCAAAAAGGAGCATCTGTGGAACATTTCTGTTGATAAGTAATCCTTCTCTTTATACTGTGTTCAGGTACATACTATGTACATCTCCTTGGGGTATTACTTATTATGTGTAGGAGAGATCTTGTTGGAAAAGTGCCTTTGTCTTTTTTTCAATTAACAAATATTACATAAAGTGGGATCTTATATTCTCTACATCTCTCAAATTAATTTGTGTGACTGTGAAGATGGGGTGTGCTGCAGTGAAAGCTTTTTTGTTCCCATCTCATCTTTTTAATGTCACCATAGACTTTTTCTTATGAGGATGTTAAAGAGGTGAAAAATTAGAGATATTATTCAATAGCTTCTGGGTTTTTTTAATTGCCTCTTTTTGTACAGTATACCATCCATGCTTTTTTTCCCCCTTTCTTTTGGAATCTTAAAAAAGCCTGTGATTTTTTTACATTGTCACCTCTGATACAGATTTTATCTGTATATATTTGATCAAATCCAACTATTCTCCTCAACTTCATTTTCACAAGTACTATCAATACTTTTTCACACAGTGAGAATTCTCACATTTAGGCACCAAAATAGTAGAACCCAAATGTGCTGTTTCACTAATACTGATAATTAATATTAGATGTCTACTTATATGCCAGGTGCTGTTCTAGGTACGGGAGTTACAAATACATAAGTGGGAGAGTCCCAGCTTTCATTCTACTCCACAGAATAGATTGCTTTAGAAAGGCCAGCAGAGCTATTCCATATCACATGTATTTGTTATGCTGTTATAGTTTCATTGACAAAAGCTCTTGGGATAGATCTTGTGTCAAGTTCTCTTCAATTTCAATTTCCACTTAACTACTTTTCAATATTTTGTGAAGTGATATTGTTCCTAATCTTCCACTGTCTTTTGTAAAATTTTGCAAATAAAATATGTACTTTAAATTGGTGTTGTCTTTGGCTGTCATGTTTCTAGTTAGAAAGGAGATCAAGTGTTCACTGACCGAAGCAATTTCTACTTTCTTTTTTCTTTTTTGTTCTGACAACTATTTTGTGCCCACTTCTCTCAGAAATGATGATAGTAATTTTTTTAAGCTTTGGTCTATTTCCAGTTTTTTAGAATATAGTTTCTTTTAAAGGAATTCAAGTTGAAAGTGCCATAAATTGAATGTAGCCCTATCCACTTTTCCCTTCTAATTTGGCATCCATTTTGACCTTTATTTTGACTATCTGATGAACTAGCTGCACACAGACAAATGATTTGTGAAGGACTCTGACATTCGTAACTAGTCATTTCCTGTCTGAAATTTCAATTCTCAGAGTTTTGTATTTTCTTTTTGGTGGTATTATTTAATGTACACCCTGCCCAATATCTTCTGACTTTCCTTGAACAATGTATTTGTGACAAGGAGGTTCCAGACTTCTGAATAATTTGAAAGACATTGGATTCTTTCATTATTTCATCCTAAATCATATTTTCTGACATTTTTCTAACCTCCCTTAACTGTATTTTTGTATTGATGTCACTGAATATCAAAGTGAATGCTGACAGTGTTGATGGTCTTAGCAGGTTCTTTTTAACAAATTCTTTGAGAATTTCTCTTTTTCACTGTCTGTGATATGAAAACTGCAGAGCTCTCTTTACAGGTGGTCTGTGCTTGCATTTGTCACAAGCAAGATAACCAAATATCTTGTAAAATGAGTTTTCTCTTATTGCGTCTGGATGCACAGTGATCTCAGCTCCAACAACTCCTTTACTCATCATTCCCAGGAGGACCTAAGCTTTCATTTAAGGCACCTTTTAGTTGTACTTTCTTGACACTTCCTGGTTTCATTTATAGCAAAAATATCAACATGGAGGAAATCAAGTTTCACCAGGCTCCCACTTAACCAGCAGTTATTGGACAAAAATCATACATTTGGAGAACCTACAGCTCACTGAATGTTTGTGGTTCTTGGTGCAAACAGAAATTTTTTTGTTTGTTTAGGAATTTTACCAACCATCACAAAAGTTTGAAAACTGACCATCAATTGTTAAAACTATGCTTTCAGTGTGAAAGGTTTGCCTGGGGATAACATGGGGTTAGTGCTAACAGAAAGTTGACCTCCTGACTTAGATGTTAATGGAGCTTCTGGGGAGTTTCAGAGGATCTCTGCATTAGTCTAAGGTTATTCGAATTGTTCAGAAAGTTTCCCCATTATGCAGTTTCTTTTGCACACACAAAGTGACAACAATACTTTAAAGCCCTATAAGATTTTCCATTTAAAAAAATAGCACATTAATATACATGGCTCTCTACCTCTTTTTCAAAATAATCTTGCAAGGCAGGGTTATTAGTACATAATAGTAATTATTTCTATTTAATAAATGAGGAAACTAAAGTTCAGGGAGGACAACTTGCTTAAGGTCATACAACTAAATAGGTCAAATATCTGTTACTAGAACCATGGAATTCTGATATGTATGTGTATATATGTATATAAACATATACATATATAATATATGTATATACATATGTATATATATAATCATATACATATATACTTATATATGTATATTACATATAATGTATTGACTAATATTATTATGAAGCAATTGAATTAATGCATCATAGTATGCTCTAATGTAACCATAAGGAAACTCTGCTTTTATGTAATTTGGTTGATATATAAGTACATACCATTTTTAATGAAAATAAGATGGTTGGTAACTATCTGAATTAATATCTGAGTCCCAGAAGTCTCACTTTCCCCTTACTTATTACTTACTGCATATACTCAAATATTGAGTGTATGGAATTTGCTGCCCCATGTAATATGGTTTCACCCTTTTATGCATTTTTGTGGAAACAAATGATATTGTTGGGAGTACTATGTTTATGGCCTATAATTAAGTTTGGCATGTAATATAAAAATAATGTGGCACAGGGGACTGAAGGCTGGCTTTGAGGTCCAGCAGGCTAAGCAAGTCACTTAATCCTTGAGTTCCTCAGGAAACTTTAAGACCATAAATTACAGATAAGACCCATTAGCATCTGAATCAGTGGAAGGAATTTCTACAATTTAAGTCTCCATATCGATGAAATCAACAGGTTGAATCTGTCTCCCCATTTTTTTTTATTAAAGCTTTTTATTTGTATAACATATGTATGGGTAGTTCCCCAGCATTGATCTTTACAAAGCTTCCCATTACAAATTTTACCCCCAGTCCCCTCCCTTCCCCTAGATGGCAGGAAGTCCACTACATGTTAATAATGTTGAAATACTTGACAAGTTGTGCAAGTGGTCAAGGGATATGAACAGACAATTTTCAGGTGATGAAATTTAAACCATCTCTAGTCATATGAAAAGTTGCTCCAAATCACTATTGGTCAGAGAAATGCAAATTAAGACAACTCTGAGGTACCACTACACACTTGTCAGATTGGCTAAAATGACAAGAAAAGATAACGATGAATGTTGGAGGGGATGTGGGAAAACTGGGACACTAATACATTGTTGGTGGAACTGTGAACGGATCCAACCATTCTGGAGAGCAACCTGGAACTATGCTCAAAAAGTTATCAAACTGTGCATACCCTTTGACCCAGCAGTGTTTCTACTGGGCCTATATCCCAAAGAGATCTTAGAGGAAGGAAAGGGACCCACATGTGCAAGAATGTTTGTGCAGCTCTTTCCGTAGTGGCTAGAAACTGGAAACTGAAGGGATGCCCATCAATTGGAGAGTGGCTGAATAAATTATGGTATATGAATGTTATGGAATATTATTGCTCTGTAAGAAACGACCAGCAGGACGATTTCAGAGAGGCCTGGAGGGACTTGCATGAACTGATGCTGAGTGAAACGAGCAGAACCAGGAGATCATTATACACAAAACAACAATATTACATGATGATCAATTCTGATGGACATGGCTCTCTGCAACAAAGAATTGTCTCAAACCAATTCCAATTGTTCACTGAAGAAGGCCATATACACCCAGAGAGAGGGATTTGAAATATGGACCACAACATAACATTTTCATGCTCTCTATTGAGGTTTGCTTGCATTGTGTTTCCTTTCTCTGATTTTCTTTTTTTTTTCTTGTAGATAGGATTTTTCTTGTCTCCCCATTTCTTTAAAGAAAAGAATATTTACTTGTCCCTTAGCAAGTGATAATCATAAGAAAATCCTGTATATATTATAGTCTATGTATATTAGACAAAAATATTGTTCATATGAGAAGGCAATTACTTCAGGAAGGAAGTGATTTACCTTCCTCCTTTCAAAGTTCATGCCTTTTGCTGGATAGCATCCCTCTTATCCATTAATTTATTAATCTATCTAACTATCTATCTATTCTGTCTGTCTACCAACCATCATCTATCTATTTTTTGGTGAGGCAATGTGGGGTCAAGTGACTTGCCAATAAATATACTGAAAAGAATAGAAAGCCTTGGGTAGCAATCATGGTCTTTGTCGTCTTCACCCTGAACCTGCTTTATCTTTTGAACAATACTGTTATTTTGCAGAGCAGATAACATTCCAGTTTGGAAGGCCTTTGACTAGTCCCAAACTTGGGGAAATTGGGAAGTTGGCAGCTCAAAATAGCCTGACAGGGAGGTAGGGGTAAAATGGAGAGAAGACATTTTTTGGACTGCAGTGCTCTGCTATACCTCATGTTTACTAAACACTTGTCAAGACTGGAAGGGAGGCAAGGATGGAAGAAATACTGTGCTCCTGTAATGTGCTAAATGTTTCATTTTATTTATTCATCTATCAATCTATCTATCAATCTATCTATCTATCTATCTATCTATCTATCTATCTATCTATCTATC